>JAJOZX010003858.1:410000-412500 GCA_023014485.1 Bathynomus jamesi
TTATATATATATATATACACACACACATATATATATATACTGTATATACATACATATATATATATATATATATTTTTTTTTGTTTCAAAGTATGACCGCTCATGGCCACCAAAAGAAAAGTGGATAGCAGAGCGAACACAGGACGAAGATTATGGAACAGCTAATGGAAATGAACAATAGACGGGGGGAGGAGGAGGAGGGGGGGGGGAAGCAGAAAGATCATAGCGGAGTCACAGCCGGTAAAGAAGTCGGGAGCGAAAGAGGAAGGAGAACAACCCGGTTATCGAAAAGTAGGGACCTTCAGATAGAATAGCGCCAAGCCTATCACAAGGCCCGACGCTCTCCAAAAAGGGAAAATACTCTGCGCGCAGCGCAGAGTAAAGCGGACACTCCACCAGGAGGTGGGCAACTGTAAGGAAAACGTTACAATTGGGACATCGGGGCACCCGATCCCCGGCCATCAAATAGCCATGGGTCAGGTGGGTGTGGCCAATACGGAGGCGGGCCAGAGCCACCTCCTTATGGCGCGACCGATGGAAGGAAGAGGCCCAACATCCCAATTTGGGTTTAATCTTGCAAAGTTTGTTATCTGTAGCGCCATCCCAGCGACTCTGCCACCGGGAGCGCAAAAACCTACGGAAGCCAGGGATATAATCGGAAAAGGGGAGGGACACGGGTGAAACCTGTAGTCGGCACGCGGAACGGGCAGCTCGATCGGCAGCCTCATTTCCAGCCACGTTAACATGTGCTGGGACCCAGCAAAATACCACCTCCTTGCCACCGAAAGCGACAAGGGTATGGCACAGTAGCTGGATTCGTCGGACCAGTGGGTGGACAGGGTCAAAACACTCCAGGCCATCCAGGGCACTGCGGGAATCCGAATAGATGACAAACGACCCATCCGGATGCTCCCGCACCACCTCCAGAGCGCTCAGAATGGCATAGAGCTCCGCCGTGAAAACGGAAGCCTCATCAGGGAGACGGGTACATCGGGGAGCAAGGGCAGACGACTGGGGAACAGCCGCGGCCCCAACGCCCCCCGACGACCTCGAGCCATCCGTGAAGACCGCAACACATGCAGAGTGACACGCCGCATGCTGAAGGAACAGAGACCGAAGCAAGGCAGAGTCAGAATCGGCCCTGCGAACGGGGCGCAACGCCCTACAGCACGCAACAGGGGTGCTCTCCCAAGGTGCAACACCCTGAAAGAGACCGGTATAACGGATGGAGGAGGAGTGCCCATACCATCGAGGAGGGAGGTCACCGTGTCGGTGAAATACCAACCCCCATCCCGGCAGAACGCCCTCTCCACCACCTGGAACAGAGGAGAGTTGGGAAGACGGAGGATCCGGAGATAGTGCTTAGCAATGAGGAACGACCTCCGATCCCCAAGGGAGGGATGTCGCACTCAACCTGCAGACTATCAACCGGAGAGGAGCGGAAGGCGCCAGATGACATGCGCAGTCCTCTAGAGAGGACCGGATCCAGTATCCGAAGGGCCGTACGGGAGGCGGAGCCATACACCACACTCCCATAATCTAATTTTGACTGTACCAGGGACACGTACAAACGGAGGAGTGTCCGCCTATCCGCGCCCCATGTAGTATGCGACAGATGTCCCAGCAAATCCAGGGTACGTCTTGCAGACTCGCGCAGCCGGCGAAGGTGGGGAACCCAGCTCAAACGGCTGTCGAAAACCATACCCAGGAAACGCACTGACTGAACGAGGGCCAGAGGCTGACCCCCGAGTGTAAGATTAAAGGTCGGGACGGCGCCGGATCCCCGTCTCCTCGACGGAAGGAAGGCCACACACGAAGTCTTCGGGGAAGACAGCGTAAGGCCCACCGACGACGCCCAGCGTTCAACCCGATTGACCGCGAGTTGGACTTGCCTCTCCACGAGGGGGGGACTCGTCCCCGCGGCATAGACAGCCAGATCTCGCGTAGATGGAACATCGCACCGAGGGCGGAAGGGCTCCCGGTAGCGCAGACATGACCAGATTGAAGCAGGAGACGCTCAAGACACCCCTGGGGCACCCCCTCCTCCTGAACATACAGGTCAGATAGGGCCGCCCCATTACGGACGCGGAAAGTGCGACGGCAGAGGAAGTTACGAAGAAATGTGGGCAAAAAGCCCACAAAACCAAGAGACTTCAAACGGTCCATGACAACTCCCCGACGGGTCGTGTCATAGGCCTTTTGGACATCGAAAAAGACGGCCAGAACAAGATTCCGGCGGGAAAAGGCCTCCCGTACATCATGACCAAGGAGGAGAAGGGGGTCCAGAGTACCCCGAAATCGACGAAAGCCATACTGGGTCGGGGGGTATAACCCAAGCGACTCCAGTGTAAAGGAAAGTCGGACGGCCACCATCTTTTCAAGGAGCTTGCATAAGCAGCTCGTCAAGGCAATAGGCCGATAGCCCGCCACCTCCGCCGGATCCTTCCCCGGCTTAGGTATCGGGACCACAATCGCCTCCCTCCAACGGGAAGGGAACGACC
>JAJOZX010003858.1:425000-472428 GCA_023014485.1 Bathynomus jamesi
AAAATTGAGGCTCTTATAGAAGAGGATGAAATAGAAAATAACAATTTACTTTGAAGAGATTATTGATGATATAATTAAAGTATGCCACAGAGCAAAAGAGTTTAGCAGCTCAGTACAGTTAGAGACAAGGTCTAATAACACTGGTATGCATCAATTTTGCTGTCAAGGGTTTTGTAAGTGATTCTTATAGTTTTTTTCCTGCTGATTTCGAATCTGCAATCCGTTTTTCTCAATCAGCTCAGGTTATCCGGCTATGGCCTCATAAGTAAAATAGAATTTTCGTGATTTTGTCAAAGCGGAATTGGAACAGTAACATCTATCATCACTTGTTTCACTTGTATAATATCTTTTTTTTACTTTTCAGGCATATAGATAAAATATTTCATAATGAATAGAGCGTGTAAAAATGATCCCAATAGATTCTGCTACATATGTGGGACGGTTACCATGCCCCAAATCACTAAATTTGTGAAGACAATGTATAGAGCATACTTTGGAATTAAGCTAGGGGACCAGGACAAAAATTTCGCCCCTCATATGTGCTGCAAGACGTGCATTGAAAATTTGAGAAGATGGAGCAAAGGCAGAGCGAAATCTTTGCCTTTTGGAATTCCCATGATTTGGAGAGAAGGAAAGGATCACGTGACAGATTGCTATTTCTGCATGACAAACCTCCAAGGTGGGCTTATAAATTTATTTTTCTTAAATATTTTGAAATCCTCGTATGAAACTTGACATAATATTCACCAGAATGTAATATTCACCATATATAGCATAATATTCACCATAATGGTAATCATACATTTACATATACATATTGTTATAGAAAATACATTTACATATACATATTGTTATACAAGTTACATTTACATATACAATGATTGTATATTTTCTTTCTTTTTCACTCATATTGTCCCCGAAGGGACAATATGAATGAAAAAGAAAGAACATATACAGACTCCATCGACCTATTTCATATCTTACAGACCGCAGCCTTCCCTCACGAGCCGCCACTGTCTGAATGCTTCTTCTATTTCATATGCAAATTTTATATCCATGTTTCTGTGTTTCTATTTTCAGGAGTTAACAAGAAGAATAACACATTGTTGTATACCCTGACATTCCTTCTGCTATGAGACCTGTACCCCATGGTCCTGGAATTCCAATACCCGACCCACCTCAAACCCTGGACTTCGATGATTCTGATGATGAATCAATGACCAATGCCAATGACCAGTCCCAGTCGTATATACCACAAAATACCGCTTCAAATGAGCCGAGGCCTCTCAACCAGGCCAAACTTAATGATCTTACCAGGGATTTAGGACTTTCCAAATTAGCTGCCGAGATCTTGGGCTCACGACTTCGAGAGGACAACTTGCTGGCTCCGGGAACAACATTCTCCTGGTATAGGAAACGAAAGGAAGAATTCCGCAAGTTTTTTGCAGTGCACGAAAATACCTCTTCCTTAGTGTACTGCTGCAATGTTGAGGGGCTAATCGAATCCTTGGGCCTGCCATATAACGCATCAGAATGGAGGCTATTTATAGACTCGTCTAAACGAAGTTTGAAAGCAGTACTTCTCAACATTGGGAATAGGGTTGCATCAGTCCCTGTAGCACATTCCGTACAACTTACTGAGAGCTACGATAACATGAAAATTTTACTGGATGCTCTCGTATACGACCAACATAACTGGAGGATCTGTGGAGATTTGAAGGTAATACTAATATCATAAGTAAACTATTGCTATTGACTATGTTGTTTTTCCAAAGGTTATTTGAGAGCGTATAAGAACACTTAACTTCCCCACAGAAGTGATACAGTCCAATGCATAGATTTTTTTATCTGATAGAACAAATTCTCTAAATTCTTTAAATATTTTCATTTTTTTTCAGATTGTGGCATTTGTATTGGGAATGCAAGGGGGATACACGAAATACCCATGTTTCCTCTGCAAATGGGATAGCCGAGCGGATGAGAAGCACTATGCACAGCGTGAATGGGCATCCAGAGAGAATTTTGAACCTGGGTCGCATAATGTCGTTTCAGTGCCCCTTGTACCACCAACAAAAATTTTGCTCCCACCACTTCATATTAAGCTGGGCTTGATGAAAAATTTCATCAAATCAATGAATAAGGAGGGTTCAGCATTCCGATATCTCGAGAGTAAATTTCCTCATATCTGATGCTAAACTAAATGCTGGGGTTTTTGATGGTCCTCAAATTCGAACTTTGATCAAGGATACTCAGTTCGAAAACGCAATGACTCCAACTGAGAAGAATGCCTGGCAAGCATTCAAATCAGTTGTCACTGATTTTCTTGGCAAGCGTAGAAGTCCAGAATACGAGTCCGTTGTCGAAAACTTGATGGAAGCTTTCAAAGCTCATGGGTCGCGCATGTCCATAAAAATGCACTTTTTGTGGTCCCACTTGGAATATTTTCCTGAAAATTGCGGGGATTATAGTGAGGAACAGGGTGAACGATTTCACCAAGATATCAAAATAATGGAAGAGAGGTACCAGGGAAACTGGGATATCAATATGCTGGCGGACTATTGCTGGTGTTTGAAGCGAGACGTGCCCGAAGAAAAACACAGACGGAAAGCCAAAAAAACTTCATTCCTTCCTCAATAAACTTTTTTCCATATTCATTGTATGAATAAAAGTATTTATTCACACAATGTTTTCATTTTTCACGAGTGTTCTTATAATATTACTCGTATCTACAGTGTTTAAGCTAAAAAAATAAATAAATTTGGGGATAAAATTGGACTTATAATAAATGGCCAATAGAGAAAAAACCTGACCTGATTGAGGAAAACCAATGTCATTTTCGAATTCAGCATGGTCGACTTATATAATATGAGTTGAAAAAACCCTCACAGCAGACAAAAAAAATTCATATGCATACCAGTGTAATGAGACACAACCCTCAACAAATGGTGTTTGTGAAGTTAAGGTTAACAGATCTGCAGTTCAATTACCGAGGCTTGTACTCAAAACATTTTCTGGGAGTATTCAGGAATGGCAAGGATGGGCAGACAGTTTTCAATCAGCAGTTCATTCTAGTCAAGTGTTAAGTGCGGTGGAGAAGTTTAATTATTTGCAGTCCCTCTTGGAAGGGGAGGCAGCAAAGACAATAGCAGGATTAGCATTAACAGAGGCTAATTATAATGTGGCTTGGGATATATTAAAGAAACGGTTTGGTAAGCCAGAGATCTTAATTAAAAGCTACCTCCGCGAACTTTTAGCTATACCTCCTGTTAATAATCCCTAAATTACTGGAAATCAAAGGTGAAGAAGATGAGGACAGACAGGTAGGAGACTGCAGTGTCAGATCCAGGAAGACTGCTGATATCAACCCAGATGCCACCAAACTCTCGGAGCTTATTGACTGGAACTCTGGCGTGACTGACCCTCCTCTGACCTGCTCCCTCACCACTGTTGCAATCAAGGAGTTTCTGGATAGATCAATGGAAGTTCCTGCATGGCCCTCGCACACACACAGTCAGTAGAGAGGTGTGTAAGGATGACAACTGAAGCAGCACAATATGTTTACTCACAAGAGAGGAGGGAGGCGTACATCAGTGGCCAGGTGGCCAGTAGGGAGCTCATGTCCAGGAACATGAGCAAGGCAGACATGGCATCCTTGGCAAAGTTCAAGAAACCTATCTATATTTCTAAGTTTTAATATTGAAATACAATCAAAATGTCTTTAATTGAATGTAATGTATGTAAAATGTAGTTATACAATAAAAAAAAATACTTGCAAAAATTGCTGATTTTTCGTAAACTTCAACTTCAAATATAAGTAGCTAGGAGTGGTCAAGTCTGGATTTTAAAGCCATATTTCGATTTAGCACATAAAAATACATCATTTGGTCACTAGTAGTTTTTTGAATTGTTGACTTTACTAAAATTGACACACCCTATTACCACAAGGTCCCACTACAAGGTCCAAGCTGTAGAGATTGAGGAACTTTGTGCTCCAGTCACTACTTGTTTAGATATGGCACGTGTCCAAAAACTGCAAGTTAAAAGAATTAATTTGGGCAATAATAAGTTTGAAGGAACAGAAGATATTAGTCTTTTGATTGGAGCTGACTATTATTAGGACTTCATCACTGGCAATATTGTCCGCACATCTCGAGGTCCGGTAGCTATTAAAAGTAAGCTAGGCTGGATGCTACATGGTAGCTATTGCAATGAAATGGAAGTTAAAGCTCTTTTTGTTAAGATTGAGGAGAACAGCCATGGTTTAGAAAGGCATTTGAAAGACTTTTGGGAACTTGAATCCATTGGCATAAAGGACAAACAGGAGAAGCAGGCGAGTCCAGTGAACAGTGATGTTTTAGAGCAATTTGAAAAAAGTATTGGGTTTAGAGATGGTTGCTATGAAGTTGGCCTCCCTTGGAAGGATTCTTCCAAACCCAGTTCAAACCTTCAGCTAGCTAATAGGAGGTTGGAGACTTCATTGTACAGGCTAAGAAAAAATGAGTTGTTAATTGAATACAATGAGGCCATCCTAAGCTATGTAAGGGAGGGCTATGCTGAAAGGGTGCAAGGTGAGCTGGTGAGCCAGGAGGCACATCATCTGCCACACCATGCAGTGGTACGGCGAGACAAAACTACCACCAAACTGTGGGTAGTTTTTGATGGCTCAGCCAAGGACAAAGGTGGTGTGTCCTTGAATGACTGTTTGGATGCTGGGCCAAATTTAAATGCAGATTTATTTTCCTTGTTATTAAGATTCAGGTTTGGTAGAGTAGCATTGACTGCAGATGTGAAGCAAGCCTTTTTGCGGATAAAGTTAAAAAAAAAGGACAGAGATGCAGTAAGGTATATGTGGGTGAATACGAAAGACTTGTTCGAAAATGAACCTAAGGTTCAAGCATATAGAATGAAGTCGGTGTTGTTTGGCCTCAGCTCTAGTCCATTTCTGTTGGCAGCTACTATGCAGTACCATTTTAAGAAATATTCTGAAGTCTATTCTAACACTATTGAACACAAGGAAAAATTTTTATGTTGATGATTTGCTGTTTCGTGGATAATACAGAAATGGCTAAACAGATATTCATGGAGGCTAGAGCTATAATGAGGGAGGCTGGCATGGAGCTTAGAAAATGGCAGACCAATCATTCTCAGTTACAACAGTTTATGAGTCAGTCCTGTGTAGTACCTGATGCAGCAGAAAGTATTGAGGATTCTGGTATTAAGGAGTTGTGGGAAATAGACACAAAGGTGCTAGGCATTGTTTGGCAGCAAGGAGAGGATTTGTTTACCTTCAATGGGAAATCTTTAGTAGAGCTGGCTGAGAATGAGACAAGGTGGACAAAACGTACAGCTCTTAGTTTGGCTTCAAAGGTCTTTGATCCTCTTGGATTCTTGGTTCCATTTGTGATAAAGTAAAAAAATTTGGTTTCAGAGCCTCTGGAAAATTGGACTTGGTTGGGACCAAGAGTTACCTGATCATATGGTGGTAAGGTGGAAATATTGGTTCAAAGAATTGGCACATCTTGGAGACATTGAAATCCCAAGATGGTACTTTGGAGAGTTGAACAATAGTCCAGACAATTTGGAGCTGCACATCTTTTGTGATGCAAGTGAGGAAGCCTATGCAACTTGTATTTATATAAGAGGCACATTCAAAGAGGAAGTAAGTTGCAGGTTGGTTGCTGCAAAGAGTAGAGTAGCACCTTTGAAAAGGCTTTCTATTCCAAGGTTGGAATTGATGGGTGCAGTTATTGCTAGTCGGCTTGCAGTTACAGTGCAAAAGTCTTTGGCCCTTCATGAAATTCCAAGCTATTATTGGACAGACTCCAATATAGTTTGGCACTGGTTAAGAAGCCAGGCAAGGAAATGGAAACCATTTGTTGCCAATAGGGTGGAGGAAATTCAAGCGCACACAGATCCCAAGCAATGGAAGCATTGTCCAGGCACCCAAAACCCAGCTGATTTACCAACACGAGGAATTTCGGTGAAAGATCTTGCACAGTCAAGTCTGTGGTGGAATGGGCTAGAGTGGCTAAAACTTGAAAGTGAAAACTGGCCTTCTAATCAGCCTATTGTAGGAGAATGCCAGGCTGGAGAAGCATCGGTGAGTGAGGTGAGAAAATGCACTGTGAACAGTTGTCAAGTTATGCAGCAGGACCCCATATTGAGGCTTGAGGACTTTAGCAGTCTGAAAAGGTTGTTAAGAGTGACAGCATGGGTATATAGATTTACAAACAACATTAAGGGAGGAACAAGAAGGGAAGGAATTCTGAACAGTAAGGAGATTCAGCAAGCCAGGCAATACTGGTTGGTATATGTGCAGAAGGAAAAATTTGGTGAAGAGAGGGAATTGCTCACCAGCCGTCCATTACAGATTCTACCAACACATTCTGCTCTCAAGGGTTTGGATGTGTTTTTGGATCAGGATTTATTGAGAGTAGGAGGTAGACTACAGTTTTCTGGGCTTCCAGAGGAGAAAAGACATCCAATTTTGCTACCCTTCTGGGGAGCACTTTGTGGAACTTTTCATCCTGGATACTCATCCGTAGTTGTTACATGCTGGGAGTTAGAGAAGTGATAATAGAGATCAGACACAGTTTTGGATTCCCAAATTAGACAAGTAGTAAAAAAGGTCTTGCATAAATGTGTGTTTGCAAGCGTTGGAGTGCAAAGCCTTATTATGAAAAGGTGGCTCCACTTCCAAAGAACGGTGTGTCTATACTGCCCCATTTGATGTAGTAGGAGTAGACTTCGCAGGTCCAGTCTATGTGTATGAGCAAGCGGAGTCTAACAAAGGTTATATTGTCTTTTCACATGTGCTACCACCAGAGCAATCCATTTGGAGTTGGTAAGCAACTTAAGTAGTGATGTATTTCTTTTGGCTTTTAAAAAGTTGTGAACAGAAGGGGTTTCCCAAATAAAATCATATCGGATATGCAAAAACCTTCAAAGGCTGCAAAGGAACTCAAGAAGCTTGGTCCTTGCTAAAAAGAGAGGATTTCAATCCTACTTTTCACACCATGGGGTAAGTGGGAGTTTATTGTTGAGAGAGCACCATGATGGGGAAGATTTTGGAAAGGCTAGTGAGAAGTGTAAAGTGTCCATTAAAGAAACTTTTAGCTAATGCTCATTTGAGCAAAGAAGAATTCTGCACTGTTTTGTGTGAAGTAGAAGCAATGGTGAAGTAGGCCTATCACCTTTGTTTATAACAGTATCAGGATGCAGAGCCATTGACCCAACATCATTTTCCTTGTGGTAAACTATTAACATCAAGCCGCAGTGTGCCAGAAGACTTACAGCCTATCCACAGCACTCAAGAAGAGTTAACCAGAAGGTTCAAGTACCTTGAAGAGCTACAAGATCAGTTATGGAAGAGGTGGCACATAGATACTTGCCAGAAATCAATTATTACCCATTAGGCGATGTAAAGGGCTCTAATGCAAATTGTATCAAGGTGGGAGAAGTGGTAATGATTGGGGATGAAAGACCAGGCATTGCTGGAAGCTTGGCATAATTGAAGAGTTGTTTGTTGGCAAGACACATTTAGTTAGGTCTGCACTGGTAAAGACTTCAGGCGGAAAATTAAAGAGACCTATACAAAAACTCTATACTTTAGAAATCAGCAAAACACGGATAGTCAAGATGAAACATTTGAGCTACAGTCTCATGGAGAAGGCTCGGCTAAATTTGCAAAAGGTAATGACAACAATGCCTCTTCAGTGGGGAGTGTTAGAAAATCTAGAAGAGGAGAAGCCATTGTTGTCCCAAGGCGATATGATGACTAGGCTGATTGATGCAGCATTACTTATATATACACCTTAACTTAATATATACATATCCATCTCATAATTGTAAGGTTAGTGAAAAATTCACTTAATTTAAAACTAGCATTTTTGGGCTCTTGTGGCATCCTTGTTTGGGCACTCTTGTGGCATAATGTTTTGGGGCGCTGCGCGTCTTTTCTACTCGTTTGTGGAATGCCGTACTTACAGGGTGTGGTCTTATAGAGAGCTCTCTTGCAATTCAATTTGGTTGTTTAGATACAAGATTGTTGCATCGTGCAATGGTGCAGGTTGTGTTGTTGTTGCAAGGTTTAGAAAGACCATAAATAGTGCCTCCTTTGTTTTTTATCTTAATTTTATGCAACTGAGGCCTAAGGTAGGCCCACATCGAGTCAGCAATAAAATAAAAAACAAGAATGTCTTGAAGTTTTACAAAACTTACAATTGAATCTTAACCTAGATTTAGTCTTTCTTATAATGGCCCTGGCCAGCACACTTTTTATATAGGTTCAACTGTTCACATCTAGATCTTGAGTTAAAGTCTGAATATTTGCCACACCCAGTACTACTGTGTTCATCACTTGCACAAAATTTACAACGTGGTGTGTAAGTTGAGATAGCAGTTACATTAAAGTTCTGTAATGTAGGTGTTCGTGTGTTATAGTTGGTCACATTTGAGTCTACAGTATCAACTTTTGGCTGTTTGGCTGTAGCTAGTTGGTCTCTGGGGACAGTCTTTGGTTTATCCATAGTCTGGGTCTTATTTAGCGTTGAACTATTTCTCAAGTTGAAATTAGTTAGGATAGTTGGAAAGTGTTTTCTAATGCCTTCAAGATTAGGATAATTTTCTCTTGTCTTTTGAACTGAAAGATCTTTAATCCTCAAAGTGAGGCACCTAAGAATTGCGGCTTGTATGATCCAAGATGAAGCCTTAACATCTATCTCATGGCTAACCAGTTGTCTCATAACAGCTTCTAATGTTGAGTAAAATTTTTCCATATCACTATGGTTATTTTTTACAGGCGCAAAATCAATAATTTGTTGAGCTAATTTAAATACAATCTCATCTTTATTCATGTAATTACGTTTCAAAAGATGAATAGCTACTTCATATGAATCACCCTCAGCTGGTAAATAGGCTGGACCATTAAGGAAACTAGTTAAGTTGTTGTTGTTGTTGGTTAGCCGATCAGCCCACCCTAATCGAGCAAGCCGGCGGCACGCAGGTAACCGATCGCCCTCTCCGGAGTGGACCAGAGGTTCAGCGCACTAGTGATGTTGTGTTGTATTCTATGTTGTGCTAGAGCGGTACAGTCTGTCATAATGTGTTCAATTGTTTGTGGTGTATCCTGGCACAGGTGGCAGGTGTCGTCTGTGGAGTTGTCTAGTCTGTGTTTATATATCTAAGTTGGGGTGATGTCCACATCGGAATCGTGCTAAGTTAACTCGATCCGATCTGCTCAGGATGGTCTCTGACCTGTCAATGGGTGGTGGCTTCGCACCTAGGACAGCATTCGGACCGAGTTGTGTCAGTGCTTTGTCGGTTAGGTGTGTGTTTGTGTGTTTTCTGTACTGTGTGATGTCTGTGGGGCGTGATATGGAATGGAGTATTTGGTTATAATGTCTCTCTGGTGTTGCCTTAATGGTGCGAAGTGTGGGTGCATTATTGTACATGTTCCCCTCATGTCTAAATGTCCCTAATTTTCAGTATTTTTGTTTGTGTGTGCAGGTGTTCTATTGGTGTTGTTTGAGTACATCCTGTAATGATACGAAGTGCGTTGTTTTGCATTGTCTGTAAGGTGTTTATGTGTGTTTGAGATAATGGGTGCCCAGCATGGGATAGCATAATCCATAACTGAGCGAATATATTGTTTGTATATGAGTGATGTTGTTTCCTGCTGGTGTCCAAAGTTTGTGCCTGTTAGTACCCTAAGCGTGTTAAGTCTTGACGTACATTTGTTTTTAATGTCCTGAATGTAGTTTGCAAAAGATAATGATGTGTTGTATGTGACCCCAAGTATTTTGGTCCTGTGAGTGTGTGGAATGTTGGTGGTGTTTAGTGTAAGCTGGGGAGTTATTTGGTGTTTTATTCACGCTATTGTATGTGAGCCAGTCTTGCAGGGCCGTTTCTAGCGATTAGGGGGTCCTAAGCAGTATACCCATTTGAGGCCCCACCCCTCCACCCACCAACTTACGCCTTACTACATCACCTCAGCACACACATACAAAAAATGGCTGTGTTAATAAAAAACAATTATGAAACAATTTTAATGAAACATATATGTCCAAAACAACAAATATGTACTTTCAGAAGACAAACAGAAAAAATACTCTATGAAATTTCTGAAAATTAGCTTATACATTATTTAGAATAAATGACAGAACTATGTATAAAAAAATAATGCAATTATCAACTACCAAACAATTACTAACTCTACGATACAATCGTGTAATAGCTAACAGTTATACAGAACAGTTTGCATCTTCAAAATTTTTGCCTCCTAGATTTTTTTCTGGGCGAAATCATCAATAACATCATATGAAATCTCCCTGCCAACGTCCTGGTTGATGCTTATGATGCCAAGGCCACTGATGCGATCCTGCCCCATTGATTATCTGAGGTAGTTCTTGATTAGCTTCATCTTAGAGAAGCTCCTCTCGGCTGACGCTACTGTCACAGGTAGAGCGCAGGCAATTCTTTGTGCAACCCAGAGATTGGGGTATAGTTCCTCCAGTTGCTTCTGATGAATAAAGGAGAGAAGCTCCAATGCAGTCATGTTGTGTGAAGAAGGTAAAGTCGGCAAGTTCTTAATTTCGAGGGCCAGTCCTCTTCCATCCATGTCAGAGTCAGCTCCAGAGCTCACTCAGCTCAGTATCTTAGAGAGCTTTTCACACTTGCAGGACAAATCTTCCTTGTTCATTGTGAAGAAGTTTAGGAGAACCCCAAATATGTCCCTCACATCATCTAATGTTTTGAATCTCTCATTTATTGACCCGATGGCGCAATCCACCACCACATTGAAAAATTTGACTTCCAGCCTCTTTAAGGCTTCTGTAAATGGTTCGTCAGGAGCTTCGTAAGCAAAGTGCTTTTTTGTGGAGCTGAGCCTCTTCTCCTTCAGCACAGCCTCCACATTCATTTCCTCACATACAGGGGTTAGACAAAATAATATGAACACCTTGATAAATGGCGGTTTTATTCTTAATATGGAGTTGGTCCTCCTTTAGCGGCAATAACAGCTGCAATGCGTCGGGGAATTGATTCATACAGCTTTTGGACAGTGGCTAGAGGAATCCTGAACCATTCTTCGAGCAAACCCTGCTCCAGTTCCTCCAAAGACGCCGGCGGTGGGAATCGGCTTCTGACCTGCTGCTCCAACTGACACCACAGATGCTCGATAATGTTAAGATCCGGGGATTGTGGAGGCCAATCCAAGCGTTCTACTTCACTAACATGCTCTTCAAACCAGTTTTAACGACCCCAGCGGTGTGGATTGGTGCATTATCATCCTGGAAGACGACGCCGCCATTGGGAAACAGCGTTTGGACCATGGGATGGACCTGGTCAGCCAATATTGACAGATAGACCTGGGCGTTAACCCTACCATGCAGTACTACAGCTGGGCCAAGAGTATTCCACGATATTGCTGCCCAAACCATCACAGATCCGCCTCCATGCTTAACGGTTGGGGTCAGGCAGTCGGGGTCATAAGCATCTTTAGGCTGTCTCCAGACGTAAACTCGGCCGGAACATGGAAATAGCGTAAAGGAGGATTCGTCGGAGTAGACTACATTCTTCCACCGGTCCATTGACCAATTCTTATGGTCATTACACCATTTTCTGCGCCGCTCAATGTTGATGTGCGAAAGGAAGGGTTTGGCAATTGCAGCCCTCCCATGGTATCCAGCTCCATGGAGCTCGCGACGTACAGTTCTGGTCGATACCGGGCTTGCAAGATGCTGGTTAAGCTCTGCAGTCACTTTTGGAGCTGTGGTCTTACGGTTCTTTGTCACAATGCGCTTTAGCGCCCGGCGGTCTCGATCACACAGCTTCTTCTTGCGTCCACTATTGCATTTGTCGGTGCTTGTCTTTCCATGGTTTTGGTATGCAGACATGACCATAGAGACAGTTCCTCTGGATACATTAAACATCTGAGCGGTTTCGTCACCGATGCACCAGCCATCCGCGCTCCGACAATTTTCCCTCTTTGGAAGTCTGACAGGTCTTTCATAACTGCTAATTCATAATTCACTCAGATCTGTAAAAACAACGTGAGGGTTATAACATGACGTATACACTCTCTGTTACGCATTTAAATAGGTTTGCCAGTCATTTGACCGTTTACTTTGTGTCTGAGCAGTCCGTAAAGATAACCGGTTAAATCGGCGGGTGTTCATATATTTTGTCTAACCCCTGTATGTCCCTAGCTACGACTTGTGCTGCAACAAAACCTGTTTCTGTAGCTGGTGAGTGAGGTTTTTTTTTGTGAGGAGGTTGACTGCCACATCAAACTGCATTGTAGAAGACTGCAGAAGTTTGCTCACATGGTTAACTGCATGAAGAATGTCATGCCATACTACTGTGAAAATCTGAAAGCGATAAGACCCCTACCTCCTCTGCAAGTGCTTGTGCTTCAGTCCTGGCTATGGCATCTGTGGCATTGTTTCTGACTTCCAACAGGGCATCTCTGATGTTGTGGCTCTGGTATCGCACAGCCTCAATGCTCTTAAGCCGGCTCTCCCACCTGGTTTCACTCCAAGACTTGAGTGTTATGTTCACGTGCTTCTTTAGGATTGTCCATCTCTGTGTAGCTGCTGCAAAAAGGTTGTACAATTTTTGTACGTTGCCAAAGAAGCTGATAGCATCTGTGGAAGCTTTAGCTGCATCAAACACAAGATTCAGAGTGTGAACCCCACATGGAACATAGAGTGCACGACAGTTCTTCTCTAATAACCTTGCCTGAACACCTTTGTTCTTGCCCTTCATGTTCGCTCCGTTGTCATATGACTGTCCTCTGCAGTCATCAAAGTGAATATTCAGTTCATCTAGTCTCTTCAGAATCAGAACTGATAAACCCAGGCCTGTACTTTCTGAAGACTCAAGAAAGCCCAAGAAGTATTCTTTTATTTCTGGTACCTCACCCATTTTAACAGTTCTGATAATAATCGACATCTGTTCTTGGTGGCTTATGTCTGGAGTGCAGTCTAAAATGAGTGAGTAATATTTAGCTTGTTTTATTTCTGCAACAACGGCATCCAAGATCTTCCCACTAATGGACCCAATGAGCTCATTTTGAATGATGTTTCCTAGGTAACTTGAATGACTATACTGGCCACTTTCGACTCTGCTGATGTGTTGTTTCATCACTGGATCAAATTTGGCAAGCAGCTCAACCTCCTTCAAGAAGTTGCCATTGTCTCGATTGTACAATAGGGCGGCTCGTTTTTACACTTTTTTCGATATTTGATTGGGAGTAGTGCGGAAAAGTTGCGATTTGGAGAGAAAATAGTGTGTAAAATTTTTTTGATCTACGTCAATACCTTCCGGTGGCGGCGAGTCCTTAAAAATCGAAAAATAGGCCTAAAGACAAAATTTTTATATAATTTTATATAATTTTTATATAATGTTCATTGTTCAATGACTGCTATTAATTTATTCAAGCCTATAATAGTGTTCTCAGGGTTGTTTGCACAGAAATATACCGGAATTAACATTTGTATAACATCTTGTTAAAACTTGCTTTAAATCAATATTTTGGAAATTTTAACGGCTAAGACGCCACCGGAAGTTATTAACAGATTGTGCTGAAATTTTTATTGTTTATTTTGTAAGTCTTTAAAACCATTTTCCAATCTACCCTGTTAGGCCTATTTTTCGATTTTTAAGGACTCGCCGCCACCGGAAGGTATTGACGTAGATCAAAAAAATTTTACACACTTTATTTTCTCTCCAAATCGCAACTTTTCCGCACTACCCCCAATCAAATATCGAAAAAAGTGTAAAAACGAGCCGCCCTATTGTACAATGTAGAGGAAGACCCCCTGAAAGCAAGATTTCTCTCTGCCAGTGATTGGATTATACTTACAAGACGTGTGAGAACATCTCGCCAGCGTCTTCGCTCTACCTCCATTAATGACATTTCAGTTTGGTCAATGGTCCTCCCAGTTTTTAGCCGCAGTTCCAGATCCTTCCATGTTGCCATGTTATCTGCATGTTCTGAACTATTTTCATGGCCTTTCAGAAGCGAACCAAGTTTATCCAGTCTGAAAGTCCATCCGTAATTAGTTTGTACGACTTCCTTGAAAACACCTTGCAGCAGAAGCAATAAAGAGCATCATTCCTTCTAGAGTACATCAGCCAGCTTCGCTTTATTTCTTCCCCATTAATTAATGTTCTGTACATGTAATGGTGATGAAAGCTTCTACCGTCCTCTCTTTTAGGGAATATGAAATCTGGACTGATTTGAAATGGTCCTTGATACACCAGATCTGTCTTCAAGGCATCTGACAGGACAACTGGCCAGTCATACGGATCAAGCGGTGGATATCTTGGTTCTTCTTGTTCAGTAGAAATGCCTGTGTGTGGTATTTGAAGCTAAACAGAAGATGGGCCACTTGTTGGTTCATCAAGCTCTACTTCTACTGGTGTTTGAGGTTGCATAGAGGATGGTCCTGCTGTTGGCTCATGATGCTCATCAGGCTTTGCTGAGGATGGTTTTTCCAAATATTTCAGTAGTGCTCCTGAGAAGAACATAACATTACATATTCTGTTAGATTTTTCTAAAACACTCTTTCTTATCTTGTTTGATAATTGATCTGTGTGAACAGAATTTGAGGTGATGTGATCCATTAAATTTCACATTTCGAAGTATTATAAATATTACAGAGACTAGCTTACTCTACACGATTCCTGAGCACTTGCCTAGCTTGATGGTCTACCTAACCTAGTTGCCTGAACTGTAATCATAAGAATATACAAGTGGCACATCTCACCTGTGCTACTGGAAAGCTTCTCCTCCTCTATTTTCTTCTTTTTTCGTTTTTCAGCTCCTGATGGATAATGTTTCATTTTCCAAGATGCACGAAGTCACATCTAGTTAACCACAACTAATCTGCTAAATAATAATAATAATAATCATGATCTACAGAAGCTAAGGCTAACAAAGACCCTAAGATCCACTCTACGGTTAGCCCGAGAGAAAGGAAAGAGTAGGGGGTTAAAAGAAGAGAAGAGAATAAGGGGTTAAGTAAGGAGCAACACCTATCACTCGCGGGTTAACATTCATTCAGAAAGAGAGAAAAAAGACTCACCATCATCATCCGCCGGCCACTGCCGACAAGTCAGAAAAATAGTCGGAGAAAATAGGAGGGGTGTAAGATGAAAAGAAGTAAAATAAGAACGCTTACAAACCATGCAAACACAGTCTTAACTCACTGTCATACCATGCAAACCACAAACATGCAAGAAAAGAGAGTTACAGACATGCAAAGTAAGGAGAGGTTAAGAAAAAAAAGTAGGTAAAGTTAAACAAAAAGTGGGTTAGTTTACGCTACGAGCTACATCTACGTTCGTGTTAGTCTAATTTATTTTATTTTATTTTTTTTATTGCTGGCATCACACGCTGGCATGTCACAAGCTGGCATTTATCGTCAACAGACTCATCCTCGAGCACCACCACCAGAGCTCCTGTTGCTTTGTTTTTTTATTTTAAACAACGTTAATATTTTTAAAATGTCTGTCAAGACGGTTCTTAAACATATTAACACTGGCAGAATGAACGACTGACGCGGGAAGATTATTCCATTTATCAATTACTTTAAACGTAAAGAAGTTTTTAGCGATATTAGTAATGAAACGTCTGCCACGCAACTTAAATCCGTTATTACGAGTATTACTATTATCGAAAGTGAACAATTTGTCAAAATTTACATTATCGATGTTATTAACGATTTTGAAAACTTCAATAAGCTCCCCCCTTAATCTCCTAGTTTCGAGTGAACACAGGTCTAGCTCTTTAATCCTATCTTCATAAGGCTTGTTGCGCAATGACGGAATAAGTTTCGTGGCACGACGCTGAACCCTTTCTAACCTATCAATATCCGCACGCAAGTACGGGCACCAAAACTGAACTGCATATTCTAAATGAGGCCTGACTAGGGACTTGTAAAGGGGCAATATAATATCCTTCGATTTAAATTCGAAATTACGCGCTATGAAGCCTAACATCCTATTAGCTTTTGCGCAAGACTCCAGGCACTGGTTCCTAACCTTTAAATCCTTAAATACGCGTACGCCTAAATCTACTTCCTCGTCAACGCTCGCGAACTCCCTATCATCCATCGTGTACGTGTAATTATTGTTGCGAGAACCTATATGCAAAACTTTACATTTATCTACGTTAAATTGCATCTGCCACTTCTGTCCACTCCATAATCCTATTTACATCGTCTTGGATCCTATTTCTATCGTCCTCGTTAACAACCTTACCGCCTATTTTAGTATCGTCCGCGAATTTTGACACGTTACTAGTCAATCCTACATCTATGTCGTTAATGTAAATTACGAATGGCAATGGGCCTAACACTGAACCCTGTGGGACACCGCTACCTACATCTAACCACCCCGATTCACTACCATTAACTACGACCCTCTGCCTCCTAGCACGAAGCCATTCTTCTAACCAGTTAGCTACCTGACCGCGTATACCGTGCGCTTTGACCTTCGCAATTAGTCTCCCATGCGGAACTGTATCGAACGCCTTTTTAAAATCTAAATAAATAACGTCAGCTGCTCTATGCCTATCGTATTCGCGCACTATTTCGTTTTAAAATTCTAACAAATTAGTTAAACAAGACCTATGGCGTCGAAACCCATGCTGACTACTATTAATCAAATCTCTACTTTCTAAGTGATCGATAATACGATCCCTAACTATGGATTCCAAAAGTTTACCGACAATTGACGTTAAGCTAATAGGCCTATAATTGCTAGCTACTGCGCGGTCGCCTTTTTTAAAAATAGGCGTGACGTTAGCTAATTTGAAGTCTTCAGGAATAATCCCCGTTTCGAGTGACTGATTAAAAATCTTCGTTAAGGGGCCTACGATAACTTCTTTCAAATGTCTGGGATAAAAAGCGTCAGGGCCTGGAGCCTTGTTAACTTTTAGCCTATCGATATAATCCGCAATCTCAGCCTCGTAAACAGTTATTTCATCCAAAATAGTCTCACTACTAAATGGAACGATATCGTCCACGTCGGGGACATTATTTACGTCTTCTACGGTAAAAACTGTCGCAAAAAAGTTATTGAAAATACCCGCCATCGCCTAAGCGTCAGAAGCCAAAGCGCCATTAACATCCACTAGAGGGCCTATGTTATCTTTTACCGGCTTACGATTATTTACGTATTCAAAAAACTTTTTTGGATTATGTTTACTATCCGCAGCTATAAGTATCTCTAAATTACGCTTGGCATTCCTAACTGATCTTTTAACCTGACGCCTAAGCTCGATATATCTATTAAAGTTAGCTGCCGTGCCATTGCGCTTACTAAGTCTATACGCTCTATTACGCTCGTTTATGAACTCTCCTATTTCCCTAGTCCACCACTTCGGCCTACCACGATTTCTAGCGCGCTTAGGCCTACGAGGAATAAACTTCCTTTCAATATTCCTAAAACTTTCTTTAAACGCCACCCAATGCAAGTTTGTGTCATTGCCCATAAATAAGTTATCCCAGTCCACTACTCTCATCCTATCCGCAAAACTATCAAAATTAGCCCTACGAAAATCAGGGACTTCTATTACGTTACTAACCTGAGTGTTTTTTATCGCTAACTTAAACCTAAGAATTTGATGATCACTACATCCTAAACTCTCGCCTACTTCTAAACCTTCGACTATATTCTCGCCGTTCGTCATCACCAAATCTAAAATATTGTCACCGCGCGTTGGTTCGGTAACTATCTGTCGTAAAAAGTTATCGTCCATAAACTCAACCAATCTCAAACCCTCCTCATTACCAGTAAAATTCTCGTAATTAACATTGGGGCAGTTAAAGTCTCCGACAATTATACTATTCCGATTGTCAATAGAATTACCAAGAAGTGAGTAAAATCTAGTATCTGTATCGAGGGGTTGAACGGGAGGTCTATAAACAACAACAAAATTAAAACTAATACTACGCGCCCTAACCTCAACACATATCGCATTAATTGCTGCCGGAAAATCTAACTTAACCTCGATAGCCCTAAGGGAATTACGAATGTACAGCAAAACGCCTCCACCAAACCTATGTAATCTATCATTAGTAAAGAGTTTAAAGCCCGGTATATCAAGTTCCCCCAACAAGTCCCGAGTCACGGTATTTAACCAAGTTTCAGTGATAGCAACAATGTCGTAATTACCGGAATAAATTATCGCCTTAAATTCATTTAATTTATTTCTAATACTACGCGCGTTACAATAAAAGACGTTTAAGTTATTTTTTACCACGGGCCCGCGTTTTAAACTATTTATCACGTCGGGCCCGCGTTCCCGGACCCACAACATTTAAAGGCGGCTTCGACCTATACAGCTTTCGCACGTTTTCGTCTATTAACCTACCTAGCCTAGCATTACCTATTTCATTAAAATGCACCCCATCTTTTATAAAAAGGCTAGGATCACTGAATTCGGACCACAGCTTTACGAAGGGTACATTTTCCTCAGCACAAATCTCTTCTAATTTATTATTAAAAAATATTGTTTTTGACGTAATTCTAAGACCCAACCCGTGCCTAGAGGTAATACCTAGAACTAAAGACCTATCTGACCTCGCCTTCAGGGACCTAATTAACCCCCTATATCTTTCCAAAAGGTCAGGCACTCTCGTATCGGGCCTATACGAGTCGTTGCCTCCTACCATCGTCACCAACATTGAGTGACGGGAGGCAACGTCAATCCTATCCACTTCGTCTCTAACTCTGTCAACCCTGGCCCCTGGGAGACAGACCCTTCTCCTCTTGGTTGGATGCCGTTCAACGAACTCTTTATCCATGTGGCGCACTAAAGAGTCCCCGATTAAAATAGTTTCCCCCTCATTCACGTCCCTTTCCAAATGGGCGAAAGGGTTCGAAACCTCGAGTGGGGGGATTCCTATCACCTAACGTACGCGGCCTAACTCCACCCTTAACCTCTCTAAATCCCTCACTATCTACTACTCTCGGACTAACCTTAACCTCTTCCTCAACTCTATCTAACCTTCCCGACAAGCTACCTAAACTAGAAACTAGGTTACGCACCTCACCCTTCAAATTACTAACGTCTTCAACGTTACTATTGGTTCGGCTTCCGTCAACCGTAGCCCTACCCCTACCCTCATCAAGCGTTGCAAGTCTTTCGGTAACCTCACGTACACTGCGTTTTATGTCAACTAATTCCTCCATGAACTCGCAAAAGAAACAAACTGATCTATCGGTAATCGCCATAGGACCACCGTTATAATCCTTAAATTCCGAATACCACCGGTTTACCCTACACCTAACACACGACGCTTTCTGCGACGGCATCGCGGAGTTAAAAATTAGTTTAAACCGTCACAGGTATAAGTTAAATTAAGCCGGCACGCTATGAAACTTCTAAATCGCTAAAAACTAATATTCAATTACTTAACTATAACAACGTGAATTTAAACGCAAGTACATAAAATTCAAAACTATCCAAAAGCAAAATTCTCAGTAATATACAAAAGTAGATGCAATATCAGAGAGCTCAGGAAATGCGTCCGTTCAGTACAGAGTCTGGCTGATGATAATGATAATGATAATGATGATAATAATAATAATGTTTTACAATACTAGAAAAATTAAGCATTTAGGAAAGTATAAGCATATAGTAAGAATAAAGTTAAATAATATAGAAATAAGATCCCACAATAGTTATTTACACATAACGACCAAAACGTTTCGTTTGTCTCCGTTTTATCACATTTGTCTCATACAAAAACTTTAATTAATACGACAATAATAATAATGATAATAATAATAATAACTTCAGCTATATTCCTATTCTTGCCCACTGAGACAGGCTCACACCTGTGAGCCTGTCTAGGGGCCCCCTAGTAGCAGCGGGGCCCTAAGCGGCCGCTTAGTCTGCTTATGCCAGGAAACGGCCCTGCTGTCTTGTATATTGTTTATGTATGTTTGTAGGTTATTTGTAGCGGTGTCGATGTTGTTGTGGGTGGATGTTAGTGATGTCATCTGCATATAATGATAAGGTAAGCTTATCTATGGGTGTTGGAATGTCATGCATGAATAAATTGAATAGTGTTGATGAGAGAACAGAGCCTTGAGGGACCCCGTTCGGAAAAAGCTTGTTTTTGGATGACTTGCCATTAAATGTGACGTGCGAGTATCTTCCTGAAAGATAGTTGCTCAGCCACCTTTTGTTGTTATTGTGCATGTTTGTGTTGAGTATTTCGTTTATGAGAGGGAAGCGTGGGATAGCATCAAATGCTTTACTAATGTCTATTGCTGCTAATAGTGTACGTTGAGCTGGTCGTCTGGAGTTGATGCCATCCATGATGTGCTGCGTGAGGTTAGTGAGTAATGTCGTGGTTGAGTGGTGAGGTCTGAATCCATGTTGAGTAGGCGATAATGGTATGTGTGGGTTGGTGATTTGTAAGATTAGTCTTTCTGTTACTTTGGAAGGTGTGCATACTAAAGTAATGGGTCTATAGGAAGCTGGTTCGGTTTGATTTTTGCTTGGTTTGAGTAGTGTAATAATTTTACCTTGTTTCCATATGTCAGGAATAATACAGTGTTGGTATGAATATGTACTGATGTTTGTGAGAGCTAGTATTCCCTGTGTGGCCAGATGTATGTTAGATATGTTGTCTGGTCCAGTAGAGTAGTTAAGTAGCTAAACTTATCAACAATTGGAATATAAGGTTTATTACCTATTGAGCTCTCAAATTTTTCAATGAAAGATGGCAATTGTACCGTGTCCCCATCAAATGTTGGTACTAGCAAAGTGGGTAACTTAGCTCTAAATTCTTGTGACTCAGGATTTGGCATGCCACTTAAATTTAGTTGAAGGTTAGCTCTACTTTGATTAAAATCAGAAATAGGTTTATTTGGTGTTAAGTCATTCAAACGCGACTAGTCTTTTTACGTGCTTTTCAATTGAGATTACCTGCTTATCATTATCAGAGTAAAGGTCTGTTAGTTGTTCGTCATCCATTTCAGGTTCAACTAACTATGAAATACTCTCATCAATGGCTAGTAGGGTGTGTCAATTTTGTCAACTTTTTTCAAATCAATTTTGGTAGTGAAAATAGTCTCTTTTCATGTCAAAACTTGAAATTGGTTAACCAAACTGAAATAAAATAACCCTTACCTACATCAATTTTACCTTAAAGTTCCAGAAATGGACTCTTTTACTAAATAATAGGACATAAATTGATTAACTATTGATCTGTCACAGAATTATCCCACTGATCGCATATGGAGTGTTTTCAAGGTCCCTCACTCTCAGTTGCCTCTTAGATGTCATAGACAGTGGTTTGCTGTTGTACCTACTTCATAGTTATTCTACTAGACGAATACTACAGTTTAACTGTAAGTATGGATTATTGATTATTACAATTATTTATTATTATCATATTCTTCTGTCTAATTATGTTGTAATCCCATGAAATATTTTTTTATTGAATTTTAGAACATCGAATGACTAAACTTTGAGACATCGTAATTGATACAAAATACTTAAATGTTTTTCTTTCTTTTCAGATATTCGTAAGATGCCAAAATTGAAGACAAGATGTCAGTCGTCATGCCACTTGAGCCTGTTAGTCGGTACAGGCAAGGAGCTTCCCGTATCAGAACTACCAACAGTGCGAGACATGCTGAGACTAGGGTTACTCCTTCGTGAACAAAATACAAAGGATAGAAGGAACTACACAGAGAAAGAGCTCATAAGGGACATGATTCCCCCTCTTCTGCATCAGTGGAAAAAAGCTAATGTGTTATTCAAACCACCTGTACTCAATCAGTATAGAACTATTGAGCTAAAATTAACAAAGCTGTGGCACAAAGCAGTTGAGACATCACTTGGTAAAGGAAAACTAGCAAAGAAAAATAAATTTCTGCACACACTTGATACTCTTCTTGACATTTTTAACTGCCAGTGTCTCATAGAGTTGTGTTCTGAAGCCAATTGTTCTCCCTCATGCAGAAGAGAACCTCACCTTCACATTGATTGTCGCTGTTCTCGTGAGAAGAAGATCCCTGTTTTGGAGCTGGCTTTCATAAAGGCGCAGAGAACAAAGGCAGGAGGCCAAGGAAGTATGCAGATTGGTTCGGCAGATTATTCAGAAACCAAAAAACAGATTGTTATTGCTAAGAAAAGAGAGAAAATCCGAGAGAGAGGGAAGAAAGGAAGAAAAACAAGAGTGAAGAAGCCACCCAAAGAGATGAAGAGCTCTATCAAGAGGTTTCTCACTTCTTTGAAAGCTCTTCAGATGAACAGAAAGAAGCAACATCAGATGATAGCTCCAAAATGCCACCTGAACCTTCGCCGAGGAGAATGAAATACAACACTAAAGACATCTCAAACATTGCCCTTGCCAGTATTCGCCACCATACGGGGCTACGAGAGACTGCAGAGATTGCCACTGCCGCTTGGATAGATGCAGGCCTCATCAGCCGAGAGGATACATCCTTAGTGATAGATCATAATAAGATAAGAAGAGCACAAGAAAAAAATGAAGGAAATATCTGATCAGCATGAAAAAGATTTGAAGGAGGAAGGTCTCTCTTGCCTTTTGTTTGATGGAAGAAGAGATGACACAAAAGTTCTCCTAGAGGTAGAGGGAATGGACAGAAAGTTTCCCGGTCTCATCAAAGAAGAACACTATTCTGTGTGTTCCGAACCTGGTGGCCGCTATTTGTTTCACTTTGTTCCTGAAGCAGAAGTAGAAGGCAAGAAACGTGCAGAGGCAATTGCTGATCAAATAATATGTTGGCTTCAAGAAAGAAGGCTTGACAGTTCACTGCAGGCCGTTGGTAGAGACTCAACTGCGGTGAACACTGGATGGCAAGGCGGTGTTATGAAGCATTTAGAGAAAAAACTTGGAAGGAGGCTTATTTGGATTGTATGTGATTTGCACACAGGAGAACTACCTCTTCGTCGTCTCACCCAGGAACTTGATGGTCCTACAAAGAGCAACAACAAGTGGTCAGACCCCCTTGGCAACATGCTAGATGAAGCAACGGAATTAGAAATAAATACAAAATTTCTAAAGGTCGAAGTAGGCCCTCCCCTTCCAGTGTTGTCTGAAGAAGTTATCAAAGACCTCAGCACGGATCAATCTTACGCTTATCGTATTGTTCAAGCAATCAGATCAGGAGAGTTGCCTCAAAATCTGGCTCTCTTGGAGATTGGACCCGTAAGTCACAGTCGTTGGTTAACTACAGCGATTCGTTTCTGCAGGATTTGGGTTTCCAAACATGCACTGAAGGGCAAAATGCTACAGAATTTGATGTTGATTGTTGAATTTATTATTGGGTTTTATCTTCCTCACTGGTTCAATGTAAAACTTAATCCAATGTGGATGGAGGGGCCCAACCACATCTTGTTTCAATTACAGCTACTGAGAACCCAAAGGAAAGTAGTGGTGGACATCGTGTTACCTGTGGTGAGAAGGTCCGCTTGGTATGCTAGGCCAAGGCAGTTTTACAAGCAATACTCTGCAGCCAATGTACCAAAGAGCGAACTGAAGCTGTGGAAATCATTCAAAAGCTTAGAGGAACATCACTAGATGATGACCAGCTGGGAGACTGCTCTGTTCAGACAAGGAAGGTACTTCCGATAAACGTCAATGCCACGAAATTGTCAGAATTAGTTAACTTGAGTTCGGAAGTTTTGGAGCCATCACTGACAACATGTATAACAAACAAAGATTTAACACAACTTAAAGAGGCCCCAATGCAAGTGCCAAAGTGGCCTTCTCACACTCAGAGTGCGGAGAGATGTGTGAAAATGGTCACAGAAGCAGCTAGTCAAGTTTACAGTCACGAGAGGCGAGAAGGCTTCATCAAAGCGCAAGTAGCAAGCCGAATGCTGATGTCAAGGAACCGCAGCAAAAAGGACATGACTGCATTGGTTACTTTCAAATAAAGACTCTGAATGATATCTTATTGCCACTTTAAATGTTGATAGGATGTTTGCGTACATTTGTTATTTTGTTACGAATTTATGGAAAAATGGAATTTTTTAATTAAAATTGATGTAAGTAGGAGTTATTTTTTATTGTTTTTGAAGCAAGGATATTATTCTGTATGCCAAATGATTATATTAAATTGCTACCAAATCACATGATTTTCAATTTAGTCATTTCACCCCCAAAATTGACACCCTAATGGCTAGTATATCCTTCTTTTGTTTATTCAATTTAAGAACTATATCCTCTAAGTATTCTTTGCCTGGTTGTGTAATATTGTTAAAAGTGTTGATGGCCCTAGTAACAGCACCCAACTTACCACGTTTTTTTTTTTAATTGTTGCAATTCATCACTGTCCATGTTTAAGTCAAAATAGTTTAACTAGGGATTGTAATGAAATAATAAGGTGAGAAGAAACTATCAGAGATGAAAGATCAAATAAATTGAGTAATCAGACAAACAGTCAAGTTTTAAATTTAGTTAAATCCCCCCCTCCCCAAGTATTTAATTAATGTCAAGATTTAGTCCAATAAGTACCCTAAACCTTGAAAGAAAAAGTATGTTTGAGTCTGGTTAATCTGTATGTGGCACTCAGTACTAAGCTTATAAAAGAATGCGACTCCTTAAATGTAAATGTTTCCTAGTTAGGCCCTAGGTTGTAGACCTAATTAGGCAAGTTTGTTACATTAGGCTTGATTAGGTTAGGTTTAGGCTAGACCATTTAGCCTAAATCTGCAGTTTTTGTTACGTAAGGTTAAGCCTAAAGTATGTAAATTCCCCACCCGGACCAACAATGTGAAAAATGCTCTGTATGAACTGGTCCCCAATTAACTCACCCCTAATATCTCCAGTCTAACTGCAGAGTAGGTTAAGCCTAGAGTAGGGTCCCGCTTTGTATTCAAAATGTCCCACAAAAAATATTTTTTAAGCAAATTTTTTCGGAATGAATTGATTTAAAATTTTCTAGAATTATGTAGGATCCTGTAAAATTCTGTAGAGTAATGTTGAATGTTCTAGAACATCCTAGAAATTACATAACGTTTATAAAATGTGTTTGGCCACGAGTTGGCAGTTTTTCGGCTGTAGTTATATTGTAAGCTTTGAATTAATGTGAATCTTGCGATTGCTTTACCATACAACTTGAGATTGTGTAATTCATATAAATCTGTAGGTATGTCTACTTTTTATAAGAAATCTTTCAGGTGTAAATTGCTGCATTTGCGTGAAAGAGGAACACACACTTGATTTTATTTATAAGATTTAGAATATTTTTTTGAGCTAATTATTTACAATCAAGTTTTTTTTACTTATTTTATAATAATAATAATATTTACAATTTTTTCCCTGGCAAAATGGCTAAAAAACAAAAACGTCTAGTGACTTTCAACAAAGACTGGACAAAAACTTTCGATTGGATTCAGCCTGGTAGAGATCAGTTCACTGCAAGATGCAAGATATGCAACAATCACCCGTTTACAATTAGTCATGGTGGTGAAAATGATATAATGCGACACGCGAAGTCCAAAGCACACATTGAAAATGTGAAGGCATCGGCAAGCTCACGAACACTCACTGCTTTTTTTTGCGAAAAAAGATTCCCAAGACGAAAATAAAGTGGCTTTCGCTGAAGCATCTTACTGCTACCACGCCGTTTATCACTCACATAGTTACAACTCAGCTGGATGCGGGAGCAGTTTGTTTAAAAGTAGGTTTAGAGATTCCAAAATTGCTGTCAAATTTTCTTGTGGAACGTTTTGGCTCCACACTCTAAGGAGCTTGTACTTAAATCCTTGAGTGGTAATAATGCATTTTCTCTTTGTACTGATGCTTCCAACGAAGGAAACAAAATCCTTCCCGTTAATTCTACGATATTTTGATACTTCACAAGGAATCAGAACATCCTTATTATCGTTCTTTCCTTTGAATTCCGAGGACTCTGCCACAATTTTTGCAGCAGCAGTTCGGCAAAGGTTAGAAACAAACGGATTGTCGCTCAAGCAAGTGGTGGTTTATGGAGCAGATAAAGCCAATATAAACTATGGGAGTAAAAATAATGTCTTCACAGCATTGCAGAGCCATAATCAACACCTCGTCAAAGCTGGTTGTAACTTGCACAAAATACACAATGCTATTAAAACAGCGTGTAACTGTCTAAACTCTAAAGTATGATATAGAGGCAATCATCATAAAAATTTACGACGAGTTCAGCATTTCCACTAAAAAACCGCCTAACTAAAGGACTTTTTCAACTGGTTGGAGACCGATTCTCTTTATTGCCAGCAATAGAAAGATTTTCTTCTTCTTTTGAGCCCGTTAAAGCTTATTTTTTAAGCGGACAGAGTGTGCCACCCACTTTAAAAATGTTTTTCGATGATGAGCTTGGAGAAGCCTATCTAGGATTTGTAATGAATATTTGCACCGATATTCAGCCAGCATTGGAAAAACTTGAAACAAATGAAGTGATAATTGTTGAGTTATACACAATCATGAGTAATATTCTACAAATGTTACGTGAGAAAAAGGCTGAAAAATTTTATGGATTCTTGGCTCGGCAATTGATACAGAAATGTAATAATGAATCAGCAGTTAAACGATTCGAGATTGATTGTCAAAGTTTCCTCGATGCAGCAATCAATTATTTGGAGAAATGGTTCGACTTTAAGGAGAGAAAACTTCAAGCCATAAGCTGCTTAGATTTGAAGAAAGTCCCAAAATTTGAAGAAATTATGGAATTCGTTCAGCTCTTCCACATTGAAGTGAATGGTGATCTACTTTTCAACGAATTCATCTTTTTAAAAAGATTCATTGTAGAATTGAACGATAGCGATAAGTCGTTACCTCTGGATCAACGATGGGTGCTTTTCTTCAAGACCTTTCCATCTCCAAATCTTGCAAAAATTCTGGAGCACATATTTTCGATTCCTCATTCCAACATTGTGTCTGAAAGAATTTTCAGCTTGATGACAACCAACTGGAGGAGAGAGAAATCGGTTGCTCATCGAAAACTTAGAATCAGAACTCATGATTAAAGAAAATTTTTCTGACTTGTAAGGAATTTCAGTTATACTGTACTTGAAGTCAGAAGAAGATGGAGCTAAAATTTTGTAGATTAAAAGTTCAGAAAAATATTGACATATGTCATTATATAATTAGTAAAGCTATATATACTACAATATTTAATATGCTATGATAATTTCATTATTATTTGCGATATTTCAATATTATGTGTAATAATTTCAATATTATTCACGATATTTAATTGTTAAGCATTATTTTAATAAAATTTTTATAATTTTGTTTGTTGTAACCATTGAAGAAATCTAGTTTCAATTTGAAAAAAAAATTGGTCTTCAAAAAAAAAAACCTCAGAAATTTTGTTTGTCCCGCATGGGCATTTGAAAAATCTGGCAACCCTAGTCTAGAGATTCTGGAAATGGTCCAGAGCGGGCAGAGTAAATTGAGGTCCACAGTAGGATTCCTCGCCAAATTAGGTTAGGGTAATTCATCTTAGCCTTTGTTAAGCTATGAGTTGATACCAGGGCTGTGGAGTCGGTGATAATGATACCAGGGCTGTGGAGTCGGTGATAAAATTTGCCGACTCCGACTCCGACGGAATGTTGAGGCCAAATTGATTACGATTAGCTTTATTAGGCCAATGGAGATTCATAAACAAGGCATTTCGTCACCACCACATGACTCATCAGGTTACTTAGTGGCTATAACTATGCCTTAATGGCTTTTTTTCTCTTTATTCAAAAATTACAATAAATCCCAAAATACAAACTGATTGAAACTTAAACAAAATAAGAAAATTATTGGTTTAGCAAATTAATAAGATGTTTTTGTATTATTATAAACATCCGTAACAAAATGTACTAACCTAAACTGAATTTGTTCTTAAAAAAAAGGATCGCTTCCATTAAATCTTCTTTCAGTGATGCTTATCAAAATTATCAAATTGAAATCTAAAAATCTGAAAAAGATTTAGGGTTGCTAGTACAAAATTTTTAAATTTCCTTATTATTAATTATGTTAATTAATTAATTAATTATAATCCTTATTAATTATAAGCAACTATATTTATATATTTATATGTTATATATTATTTATATATTATATTATGTATTAAAACATTAAGTTAAATCTATTTTATTCATAAAATTGAGCTAGGCCTAGGCTGCTATGGTTATAATTGAAGGATTTGCACCGACTCCGACTCCATCCAACTATGCACTTCCGACTCCGACTCCACTCAAAATTGACCGACTCCACAGCCCTGGTTGATACTAGGTCTTAGACCACAATGTAGGCCTAATTTAACTGGACCTAGTTTATGTTATCACTAAACTGGGGTTTAGAAATACAATTGTTCACTTACTGAGTGTTATTAGATAAGTCCTGATTTCTTCTTGAAGCCTTTCTTCTAGTTGCTTAATTTTTGAGAGCATACTAGCTGGTGGGGATCTTTTACCGTTTTCCAGCCCCTTCGTTCACCATGCCGTTCTTCATGCAAGTCCTTTGTCCTCGGCTTTTTCCACCAGCGTCCTTTTTGTTTGTTGGTTGATCGGTAGTGTATGTCTACTACCGAGCACACTCTATCACACAGTATATAATACTAGTGTGGAGAATAACTCTGGTGAGCAACCAATTGGTTTCATCCACCCAGTTAGACATAATAGGAGTTTAATAATTGTTACATTAACTACCCACCTACTCGGTGGACCATTTTCGTTACCTCCCAACTACCCACACGTATCAGTTTCCATACCGAGTTTCAGGCATCTTGAAAACTCTGACCCTTGCTTTCGGCTCTCTTTTTCTTCTATGTGGAAGGGGAGGGCATTTTTGCGGGCGCTCGTCCTCAGCCCCTCCTTCCTACGTAAAAAACCAGAAACTCTACTGTGTAGAAAGGCGAGTTATACACAATAATGTACATACATCATCAAAAGCGTTACATGAACAAAATCGCATTTCATAATTTCGACCTCACGCAAGTATAAAGATTTCAGATTTCAAACTATCAGGTCATCCCATAAGTAATGTCATTTTTTAGATCGGAATTTGAAGGACAAAAAAACTCAACTGAAACTTTTTAATCTAGTATATATTTTCCATCGGAATCAATGACACTCTGCCAACATCCTACAAGCTTTTCAATGCCATGTTTATAAAATTCAGGCGGTTTTGAGGCAAAAAACGTACAAAGACTGGTGTGCAGGTCATCTAAACTCGCAGTGGTTCCCAACCGGTTTTGGCTTATGGCCCCCCTTAGGAACCTTATTTTTTCCCGTGGCCCCCAAGCATTATTTTCAGTAGGTAATATGCAGATTTAACTCTATTTTACAAAATAACATTTTCCTGTGGCCCCCTTCAAATGTGCCATGGCCCCCAGGGAGCCATATGGCCCCCGGTTGGGAAACACTGAATTATTCTAAAGAAGTATACTGTTTCTCATCAAGATAGTTTTGCAGACTCCTGAAGAGATGATAATCTGAAGGCGCAAGGTCTGGAGAATATGGAGGATGTGGAAGTTTTTCCCACCAAGCTCCTCAATTTTTGCACAAGTGATCCGAGCGGCATGAGGACGTGCATTGTCGTGGTGGAACACGATTCCTTTCCGATTAACCAAAGGTCTCTTTCTTTTAGTGCAGTGTTCAATCGATCCAGTTGTTGACAGTAGACTTGAGCGGCGATTGTTTGGTTGTGTGGTAAGGTTTCAAAGTGTATTGCACCACCTTTATCCCACCAAACACTAAGCAACACCTTCCGAGGGTGAAGACTTGGTTTTGGCTGTGGTGTCGCTGGTTCTCCAGCACAAACCCACTGTCGACGGCGCTTAACATTCTGGTACAGTATCCACTTTTCATCACCAGTCACTAAACGGTGCAAAACGGATCTTGGAGTTCACGGGAATGAAGAGCTGTGCTAATATTTACCCGCACCCTTAGATTGTCGACCGACAATTCATGTGGCACCCATTTTCCTAACTTAGGCACTTTCCCGAGTTGTTGCAAATGTCGATGGATGGTGGACGGGGATGAATTGAATTTCTGGGCCAAATCTTCGACAGTTGTTGAACAGTCTTCTTCAAGTGCGGCTAACAGCAGGTCATCATCAAACTCAGAGCGTGCTGCATCTGTCAAACAGTAGTCACCATTCCTAAACTTTTGAAACCATCTTTGACATTTCCTCACATGCAGAATATCGTTGCCATAAACGTCCTGAATGTTTCGCGTTGCTTCGGTAGCACTATTCCCTTTTTTGAACTCGTAAAGCATTATATACCTGATATGCTCTTCTGATACCGCCATGTTTATGAGGGGCTCACATAAAGCAAAATACAAGTCTTCACTGGTCAAGGTCTGTAAATTATGTACCGAAACACGATAGATCTCCTCTTAGATATAACCTTCGGAAAACTTATGCTTAAACCGAGTAGGACTAGTTTAAACTTAATCTATTGTAAAAAACGACATTACTTATGGAATGACCTGATAATTTAAGATTTTCAATGGAAATGACTGACCTAACTTAACCAGACCAACCTAACCTAACCCGACTTAATTTAAACCAACTTCTCAATACCGACATTGTGCAGATCGACTTTGTTCCGCCACCCACCCGCATCAAAAAATTTAATTTCCCAAATGAGTTGGGGGTGAGAAGGCAGACATGCTCGAATATAAAGTATAGGAAGTATGAGTAAGAGAAAAGATAGAAACTAAAGCACACACATTCACTCACACCGGCATCCTAGTGTACCAGCAGCCCTCCACATGGTTAAATTGCGCACCTGTGGCGCTTCATACGCCATGTGTGGTGCTGCTTCCAGGCTTTGTCAAATATAGGTGTGTGTGTCCCAAATTTGTATACTTCTAACATACCTCCTCTATGCCAACCTACTTGCAGCCATGTCCATCCACCACCTTCTCGGCTTTCCTCTTCTACTCCTACCTTCGGAAACACTCTTATACGCTCTTTTCACAACTGCGTCATCTTCCATTCTTTCAATATGTCCAAACCACCTTAACACACACTTCTCAATTTCATTTCCACTGACTTCGGCACACCACACCTGTCCAGAACCACACAATTTTTCACCATCAGTCCGACGCACGGCACACATACTTTTTAAGTTATCCACCTCAACTGCTTTTAACCTTGACTTCTCCCTTTCATACTATGTAACTGTTCACACTCATACAAAAGTGTCGGTACTAACACACATTCATGTAAACATCTCCCAGCCTCTCTCTCCAGTCTCCGCTTCATCACAACCGCTTTCAGCGCATTCGTCAACTTTCTTGATTCACTCCACTATTAATTTCATTCGCACTAGTACCTCTTTTGTTTGAAACATCCCAAATACTTAAATGACTCTACCATCTCTGGTTTCAAAGTTCACCATCACATGACAGTCCGAATTTCCCTCCCTATCTACAATCAATAACTTGCGTTTACTCGCATTCACCTTCAACCGTCGTCACTTACACACCGCCACAAAACTCTTAGCAGCCTCTTGCATATCATACTCACTCTGAGCAAATAGCACAATATCATCCGCATATAATTAATACATCCGACAGGCTCCACCTATTCCTATCACACATCAGATCCATACCTCTCCGAAATATTCGCACTTTCACATCTATCATCACCCATAAACAGATTGAACAGCCACGGCGACATCACATATCCCTGACGCACACAAACATTTACATGAAACCACTCACTCGGTTCTTTATTTACTGTTAAACATGTACTACTTCCATCATAGAAACTCTTCACCGCATTCATGTCTACCACCAACCCCATATATATATATATATATATACCGGGTGTCCGAGAATTATCTGTACAATTTTTGGCTGTTATTAAAAGTCAACCATGAAGTATAGAAATTCCAGTGTTGTCCCATTTTACAGAGAATCTCATTAAGTTTTTTCTGATACCACGTTTTGACAAGTTTTTTAGAAATGTACGCGGGTGACAGACATTGATGATTTAAAAGCAAGAATCACAGCTGCTATTGAGCGAATTGATGTGGATATGGTGCAGCGTACATGGCAACATTTGGAGTATCGATTGGATGTTTTGCGAATCACTAATGGTGCACATATCGAATGTTTGTAACAACGTTACTTTAATAAAAGAAACTTTTGAAAATACATATTCTAAATAATCTTGTTTAAGAATTTTACGTGTGTTATCAAGAATTTTATTAAAAGATGAAATTGTACAGATAATGTTCGGACACACTGGAATTTCGAAAAAACTTGTCACAACTTGGTATCAGAAAAAACTTTATGAGATTCTCTGTAAAATGGGACAACACTGGAATTTCTACACTTCATGGTTGACTTTTAATAACAGCCAAAAATTGTACAGATAATTCTCGGACACCCTGTATATATCCAAGACTTGCACGAAGTTTCTCTATTTACTCTATTATACGCTTTCTCAAGACCCATAAAAGGCAATCCCTTTCATATGTTTTCTCAACTACTTGTATTACTCCGAACACATGAGCCACAACCTATTCCACCTCTGAACCCCCTCTGCTCAATCATCAAGTACTCTGTAATATCACGAACTCGTTCTATCACTATCCTGCCATCCACCTTTCCCACTACACTCAACAGACTTATACCTCTATGGTTCTTACATTCATTATTATCACTTTCATTTCGTATAAAGGAACAATTATTGCTTCCATCCAGTCTTCAGGCACTCTCATTTGTCGATGCATTCTTATATATGCACAAATCTAACATACGAGAAATACTAGAGGGCTGTGCCCAAAACTTTAGGAATGAAACAAACACCCTGGAATGAGAGAAGAGGCAGATTCTCTTCTGTACCAACTGCGATAGGGCAGGGAACCATGAAAACTCTAACATGCTGCCAAAAGAATTCAAGACCTTCCAGCACACCAACCTGAATAATTTCAAGAACCAGGTGGCCAGGTTCTTGTGCCAAATCTGACCAGACATACGTATCTGTCTACGAGGACAGTAGTAGTGTGGAAATCAACTCTCTCTTCCACCAAATCCCACAAATGAGGCGGGATGCTGCAGAGGGGTCGACCGTAGGTCGGTCCTGAAAGTTGTCCTCACTGGGATATGAACCCAGTACCTCTTGAGTAGAAAGCGAAGGTGCTGACCATCATGCTACAAAGAAGTTACTACACCTGGCATATATTTCAACACCGGAGGGAACACACAACGGTATCGCACGTGTTTTTTTGCAAGATATTCCGTCATATTATATATATATGAAATTATAATTTCTTTGGAAATGTGTATATTTTTTATTTGTATTGTACCTAAAATAAAATGTTTGTAATAAATATTTTGTCTAACGTAGAAATTTGATTTAACATTTCATGGAAACACGTAATGAGAAAGTGCCTGAGGCTACCAGACGTATGCCTTTGACTTTGGCTGGAAAACCTCGCCTTTGAAAACCCAAGACTTCTAGGCCTTTTTGGTGTTTTATTGCTTTGACGTCCGTCTTGAGGATATAAAAGGAATGAAATCGAAGGAGGATTCTGGAAAGTTTGACCTTATGGGTTAACCTTGAAGGAGCTTCTTCAGTTGTCAATTTCATGAGTTATGGCTTTAGCTCTAATTTTGATTCAGAGCTTATGACTTCTGTCAGAGGTTCTTCTGTTAAGTTAGAATTATTGTGATTAAAAGCAAACCCATGTTCCGCGCAATTAAATTATAGAATAAATGACTCGTATGATTTCTAGACTGTGATCAAACTTGGTGCCACTACCAAACCGTATATACAAAACCACTTCAATCATTTGTTTTTAAAACTGAAAACAAAATAGTTTTTAGAACAATCATTTCTTTAACCCTACAGTTAGCATTAAACAGCCACTGACAAATTAATTAAATAGGGTAAAAAAGTTCCTAAAATATTAAAAACTTACAGTGGCGCTCACGAGTATTTCCATAGAGAAATATTTCAGTTATATTCCTCCTTAGCTTTTGTACCATGCATAGGATAGTTATGAAAAATTTACCGTTCGTTTGGAAAAATTTAACAAATAAAAAATTTCGTTTAACTCCAACATATAATGTAAAACATTAAAGAATTCGAGAAAAATTAAAAAAAGTTAAAATGCAAAAGTTCTCGTACATTTACAAAATTATTTAATACTTTGTGTGTCCACCTGAGGCTTGAAGAATTTAAATTTTTTTATCAGCAGTTGGTTGCTTATTGATTAGAAACTGTTGGCAATGCTGAATTCTAGAATTTTTTCTGCGAATCTTCATGAAAGACGGATGACTGAACACGAGCCATTGGTGAGCAATGGGTTGTCGTGATAAAGAACTATTTAAAGATCTTAAGAGATCCGTTACTGCTACGCACGAGTCTAGAAAGGGTTATAGGAAGAGAGGAAAACTACTTCAAATTCCATTTACGACGGTTGCTGCAGTTATAAATAAATGGAAGGCTTTGGAACGATCAAAACTCTACTAAGATGTGGACGACCTCGTAAGATTTCAGAACACACACACACACACACACACCAAGATGGATTGAAAGAATGGCTGCTGCGAATCCATGGGCGACTTCAGGTGATATTTGCTAAACATTAAGTGTGTCTAAGATCGATGTCCGTCCCTCTACTATATGTCGTACATTGAGAAAGAATGGTCTGCGTGGAAGAGTCGCACGAAGGAAACCTCCGCTAGGCAAAGCGCACAGAAAAGCTCGTTTAAAGTACGCCAAGGATCATCAAAAAGATGAATTTGCATTCTGGAAATTTTTTGGACAAACGAGACCAAAATTGAATTATTCGGGAACAACGAGCAACGGTAGGTTTGGCGAAAATCAAATACTGCATTCGAGAAAAAACACCTTCCTACGGTTAAACAAGGTGGTGGCAGTTTGCTCCTTTGGGGATGCTTTAGTCCTTCTGGTCCAGGAAAGCTAGTCGTCAATGGAACTGTTCGCAAGAGAAATCCTTCAAATCCGAATGAATTTTACAAGAATGGGCTAAAATTTCTACTGAGAGATGTTGAAACCTCGTAGAAAAATACCCAAAACGAATCATTCAAGTAAAAGGTGGACGGACAAAGTAATAAATAATTTTGTAAATGAATGTACGAAAACTTTTGTATTTTAACTTTTTATTTTCCTCAAATTCTTTGATGTTTTTTAATGTATGCTGTAGTTAATCTAAATTTTTTATTTGTTAAATTTTTCCAAATGAACGGTAAACTTTTCATAACTATCCTACGCATGGTATAAAAGATGAGGAGGAATATAACTGAAATATTTCCCCGTACAATATTTTTGAGCGCCATTGTATATATAAAAGGTTAGACACGTATATTAAAATTTTCGTAGAAAATTCATATTTATTCTAAACGGAACTTTAGGTACTTTTTCTATATTTTGAACAGCAATACTAAAAAATGACATCGTAAATTCTAGAAAATCGAGCGAAGATTTCATGAAATTAGCTCGTTCCCTCCTTACTGCAACATTGAAAAAAAGTGCTCTTTTATCGAGTGGGTGAAACGTGAGTATAGAGCAAAGTTTCTCCATTATTATTGAAAAAAACTTTCTTTTCACGAGTTTAATGAAGGTAAAGTTCCTTTTTCATTCACGTATCGATTATTTTAATCTAGTTTAGGTTTAAGGAAAGCTTTATTCCTTTCCTTCATCATTTCAATACTCTTCTCTTTCGCCTTCTTCAGGAAGTTTTCGAACTGATCCAAAGACCCGGTCGGTACCGAGGGCTTCAGCGGGGACTGTTTTGCCTCATTTTCTTTGGAGGGGTCAGTTTCATTCGCCCATTTACCGAACCGAGCGGAAGGGTCGGGGAATGGGGATGGTTTTCCTTCAGTTTCCCTCTTTTCTTCTTTTACATTTTCTTCTTCCTCCTTCTTCTTCTTCATCTGAGAGTTAAAATCTCTGGCGTTACTGGCAAGATGTTTCTCGATATTCTTCTTCGCCTCCTCCACCACAGTCACAGTCTTTACGCTTACTTTATTCTTTATTTCAAACGTGACTGGAGGTGGTGGTTTGGGAGCGGAAGAAGACGGTTCGTCCCTCGGTTTGTAGACTCCCCGGCCCCGTCCCCTATCCTTGAAGCTGTAGTAGGGTTTATTTCTGTAGTAACCGAAGGGTGGGGACTTTGATTTTGGTCTCCCCTTGTTGTAACCTTCTTTTGATTTTGACTTTCGGTGATGCGGCCTTGACCTCGATTTTGATCTCGATTTCGTCCCTTGGTGGTGCTTGCCTCTCGATTTTGATCGTGATCGTGAATACTGATGTTTGTATCGAGATGACCTTGATCTCGAGTGCTTGTCTCTGGACCTTGACCTGGACCTCGTTGACCACGATGAATGTGACCGTGAACGTGATCTAGACTTGGAACTTGAAGAGGAGGAAACGGAACTACTGAAAGAGGAAGATTTTTTCTTCTTTGCTTCACTTTTGGAAGGCTTCTCTTTCCCTACAGAACGAGCGACCTTCTTAGGGGGAAGTTTTGCTTCGTTAGTGGGGTTCGCATTCTCTTCCTCCTCGCTATCATTCTCAAGGAACACGGGATGGGTAGTAAGTTTCAATTTGTTTGCCAAGATTTTGTCCCTTTTAACTGCTTCTGTCCTCTCCAGTCCTCTTTTCTTTGACCTATAATGGGATACGAAGAAGGAATTTGCAGTCAATATTCATACTCAAAGGAATGACCAAATAAATCTTTAAATTGATAACACAATAAATATAAATATATATATATATATATATATACACACACACTTTTTTTTTAATAATTGGGGTTGTTTAACCTCCTTCGCAACATCTAAGGTCATATGACGGAGGGGACCTACAGCTTTACGTGGGATCCGAACCACGGGTCGCTACATAATCTGGGCGCGGAGGACGGTCTCCCATCCAACTACTACCCAGACCCAATGTCGCTTAACTTCGCTGATCTCTGGGAAGCGGTGTTACGACATTGGCCACGACGTAGCCCGTATGTATGTATGTATGTATGTATGTATAGGATGGCGCAAAAGTCGCGCATCATAGGAATTTTCAGCGTTGACTATAATATTTTTTTTTTCTTTTAGGTAGGGGATGGCTACGAAATTAACAGACGAGAGGGGTGAGCTTGGTTTTAATATATGGAATATCAGATACAACAAATCGATGAATTGATACAGAATTTAATTTCTGTGCCGATTCATCGATTTGTAGTACCTGGTATTCCATGCATTAAAACCAAGCTCACCTTCTCGTCTATTAATTTCGCAGCCATCCCCTACGTAAAAGAAAATACTAGGGGCACTCAATATATTTTGCCCACACCATTTTTTCCTAGCTAAATAATAGGCCATGGGGCTGAAATGTCTTTTGGGCTGTAAGTTTGAACTTTCTGCGCTTCACATAACCGGATTTTTCCAGTTTGAACCTCCCCTCCCTGTATAAAACCACTTTTAAACGCCCCTGTATAAAACCAATAGTTAACGCAGTTTCGAAAATGGCGTCTGACAGTGATGTGTGTCGTAAACACAGAGCTGTTATCGAATTCTTAGCCGCAGAGAAGGAAACAGTTGGAAATATTCACAAACGTCTACAAAACGTTTACGAAGATGCTGTTGTTGATCGAAGCACAGTTGGACGCTGGTCTAAACGTAAGAGATCATCGGTGAGAGGGAGAAATTGTGGCCACCATCTTCTGGGACATGAAAGGGGTGGGGCAAAATATATTGAGTGGCCTTCGTAATATATTATAATCAACACTGAAAATTCCTATGATGCGCGGCGTTTGCGCTAATATATATATATATATATATATATATATATATATATATATATATATATATATATATATATATATATATAAGCAAACAACCACAAGGATAATGTGAATATATCACGAAAGCGCTCGGACTTTGTGTTTCCTTTTCCTTGTGGTTGTTTGCTTATTAATAAGGTCACGTGTTATTTTGTGATTCTAGTGCATATATATATATATATATATATATATATATATATAGGGTGTCCCATAAGTCCGGCATCATAGGAGAAATTCATATTTTTCTATTTCTACAAACCATAATTCATATTTTTCTCTTTCTACAGGACATAATGTATGTGAGCAAGGAAGAACGAATCCAGATAATTCTACTCATACGAAATCGGAGTCAGAGAGAGGCCGCTGCTGAATTTAACAGACTGCATCCAGACCGCGAGCCAATAACACAGAGTTGTGTTAGCAGACTTGTTGCAAAGTTTAAGGAAACAGGATCCATAGAAGATAAACCACGCAGTGGACCTTCAAGGAGGTTCACTGACGATGATACAGCGACTGCTATCCATGCTCATTTTAAGAGAAGTCCCAATAAGTCTCTTCGGCGATTGTCGCCGAGACAGGAGTGTCGAAAAGTAGCATCCATCGCATTCTTCAGGCTCACAAATGGCATCCATATAAACTTCAGATCCTACAGAAATTAAACGAAGATGATCCCGACCGGCGGATGGAATTTTGTGAATGGGCTACGGAACAATATCCTCGGGATACCAATTTCCCGTCCACCATTCTGTTCAGTGACGAGGCTGTTTTTTATGGAAATGGTGAGATAAATCGACAGAACACCCGCTACTGGTCTCAAAACAAACATCACTGGTATACCTCTTCAAAGGAACAAGGTGCATCTCGGGTGATGGTATGGTGTGGTATTTGGAAGGATCGCATCATAGGTCCCCTCTTTTTCGATGAACATGTCACTGGAGGCACCTACCTACGTATGCTCAAGGAAGAAGCATTTCCCAATGTCTTGAACGAAGAAGGATATTTCCCAACATGGATCCAGCAAGACGGCGCTCCTGCACATTACAGCACCCAAGTAAGGGAATACCTGTACCAACAATTCTCTGGTCATTGGATAGGACGTCGAGGGCCTGTGGAATGGCCAGCTAGAAGCCCGGATCTCACGCCACTAGATTTTTATATCTGGGGCCACTTGAAAGCGCTGGTATACGCAGAGAAAATTAGGAGTGTTGAACATTTGCGGCAGCACATTATTAGGGTATGTAACACCATTACTCCCGACGTCATTCACCGTGTGCTTGCTGACTGGGTATCACGTCTGAATTTGTGTATTGAAAACAATGGTGGACATATTGAGCACGTTCTGTAAATAAAAGCTTTTGTTTTACCTTTTTTAATTATTTTTCCTATGATGCCGGACTTATGGGACACCATATATATATATATATATATATATATATATATATATATATATATATATATATATATATATATATATATATATTACAGTCGAAGTGTGTAACCAGCCATTACGCGAAATGGCTGAAATTCCACCTTGGTCATTTCGTGAAATTGCTAAAATGACTTTTGTCATGAATTCATAGAAATAACAAACATCACAATAAAATTGGAAACTTTATTTAACTAACTATATCTGCTAAAACATACATTAATTCACATGTCTGTTCAAGTAAGTGAGAAACATTCTTCAAATACACATTTCAACACATTCGAACATTTGAATTTTCAATATAGAGGTTTTCAAATACTAACTGGGCCTCCAATGTTATTCCGATGTCCGCCATTGAAGGCCTGGTTAGGTTAAGTCGTGTTATTTTCGTTAAAACTAACGAAAATAACACAACCTAACCAATTGTCAAGGACATACAGTTGACCTAACCGGGCAAATGATCTTGTACGAAATGACCAAGGTGGAATTTCAGCCATTTCGCGAAATGGCTGGTTACACACTTTGACTAACACATACATACATACATACACACATTTTATATATATATATATATATATATGAAAATTATTTCACGAAAGTAACACGTGAAAAATATTTATGATGAATAAAACCACGAAGGAAAGGAAACACAAAATGGTGCACCATTTTGTGTTTCCTTTCCTTCGTGGTTTTATTCATCATATATATATATATATATATATATATAATATATATATATGTTGGGAGTAGCAGCGCTACCGGCAGCACCACTACTTCTGAGGAAAAGTAGCGAAAACAGTAGGGGTGCTACATTTCAGAGGAATTCCAACAGCTACTCGCTACTTTTAAAAACCATTTTTGTTCTTATAGTTTACAAGGTGGTAATATTACAATAAATAAAAGCAATGAAGATTAAATTTGGGCCACTAACAACAACGTGGTGGTGCTTGGAAGTCTGCTTGCGTTATCAGCTGGAATAGGCTATATTTAGCTTGGTCAGCATAGCGTTCCTGATACATGTAGTCACACTTAATTTATTTTATAAATAAATAAATAATGCGTATTTAACCGTTTTTATTATTTTCACTAGGGTGTGGCCAAAAAGTAGCATGAAATAGTCCAGTTCTACTAGCAGCACTTATTCCTACATTATTAGCAATAAAATAAAAGAACTGTGAATTGAATCAAAGCAATTTTTATTATCCCACCACTGTAGAAGATGCAACAAGATATTAGTTTCTTCCTTTTGCCTGCTTTATTCATGTCCTATTCTTCTATACAGTATACACCTTTTATCTTCGCACAGCTGTTCAGTAACTGAAAGTAACAACTTAACTACTGAATTTGTGATTTACAGATATGTACATTGATGCTATTTCTAATACTCGCACAAATTACACATATGTATTGTGGAATAATTATTCCAATTTTGAATGCTTTCAAAAGTAGCGGTAGCGCGTTACTTTTCCAAACGAGTAGCTGTAGCGGTAGCGCCGCTACATTTTGGCCCAAGTAGCGATGGCGATAGCACCGCTATTTTCAGGAGATAGCGCGCGCACAACACTGTTACTAAGGATAAATAATAATAATAAAAAGTTATGTACAAAAGTTTGAGCACCCCTACTAAATCCTTGAAAATGTTGGAATTATGATGCACCCAGAGAAGTATATATGCCCGGGCATAATATGTATAAAGCTATTACTATATACAGTATTTACAAAAATAAAGAGTAAACGGAAATTGGAAGTTTAAGCAACTTTCAAATTAGTTACTCGAAAAACCTCTTTTTGCTGCGATTACTTGAAGCAGACTTTTCCAATATCCTTGTACTATCTTTTGGGTTCGTTCTCTCAGTAGCCGTAACCATTCTTTTAGACAAAATGCCTCCCAACCTGGTAAGGTTCTTCAGATTTCTTGCATGGAACATCGCTTCACATCTCTCTCAGACACTCGATGACAATGAGGTCCGGAGACTGAGAAAGTCATTCCATAAGTCCAATTTTCTAATGTCCCAACTATTTTATTGTACTTTTTGATGTGTACTTCGCAGCATTATCCTACTGGACTATGCATCCACACCCGATCTTCAGCTTTCTCACTGAAGATTTCCATTCAAAATCTACTTATACTTTGCTGAATCGATTACTTCATCAATTCAAACCAAACTGAACCGTTGAGATGCCTGCTCTTCACAAATGTCGGCTGGAGGTCCTTGGCCACATCTCTGACAACCTGACAGCTCTGGAGAATATTTTTTCATATTTTTTCCCAAACTAGTTTTATTTCGAATCGTAATGACAGCTCGGTCGAATTGCTTAGATATTTTTCTGTAGTCCTCTTAACTCTTTAACCGCGTTCGGCGACTTTATTCACCAACATTTTTTCTTGTCCTTAACTGCGTAAAGCGACTGTAGTCCACAGCCGTAAAAAAATTTCTCTCAAGGCTTGGCACACTGACATTCCTCCGTTTCAGATTTTCCGAAAACTGAAACTTTCATTTCTTAGTCTTAACTTTGCATCGAAGCGTACAAGGGTAAATTTTTATCATGACTACACACCCGTGTGATGCATTCGTGCATACTGGAAGTTGTAAGAGTAACGTTTTTGAAGGGTGCCTAAAACTTGCGTGTTGCATTCTTGGGAAATAAAAAACCTCATCCATTTTTGTCTGTTGACGATTTCTCTTTACTCTTACTGTTCACAATTCAAACATTTTCAAGAATTTAATAGGGGTGCCCAAGCTTTTGCACGCAATTTTTTTATAAGGGGTTCCAAAAAACCTTAGCCCCCCCATTTGCAGCTTACATGTTTACTTATATCGAAATAGTTTTTAGTGATTATAAAAATACATAAAATTCTTTATTTATTGCAGGTATTAAAATTACTCTAGCTGATAAAATGATAATATAATGGCTTCTCAATTAATTGGTGATTCGGAGATGCAACGTGTGATAGATCGCATACGAGCAATAACATTTCGGGAAGCTCGTGATGCTGGAGCCACCTTTATAACACGTTCATGGGTTGCCAAAAAGTTGAGAAGAAGTGAGGACTTCGTCAAAAGAAATTGGAATAAAACTTTGGATGAATGTGAAATGGATACAACCAAATCTGGGCGCCCAAATTTGCCACTCTCTCAGGAAACAAAGGACATCATTGAAAGCGGTACGCGTAAGCGGAAAAACAGCTGTGCTAAACTTTTAGAGATCGAAGTGTTGAGAGGAAAGATCGTTAGTGGTGAGATCATTCGATTGTACCGTCATAGGCAAGGTTTAAAGCCTTGGCATGAACTTCCAAAGCCAAGAAAAACTCAACTTAACATCGATGACAGAATGTGGTTTGCCCATTATCTTGAAGATTGGGATGTGGATGATTTCATGCATTTAGCTGTCTCCGATGAATTTTTTGTTTACGTAACACGTCGGCCTAACTACCAAAATGATCGTGTGTGGGCCACAACACCAGATGAAATCGATGACAATGAACATTATCGTGAATTATTAAAAAGTCCAGACTGTGTTGGTGTGTTTGTTTTGTTCACTGCAAAGAAGCTCATGTGGGTGCTGAAGCCAAATGGTCAGAGTTGGGATGGACAGTATTTTCGTGATATTATTCTATCCCAGCATGTCATTCCTTTTCTAAGAAACCCAAACAATGTTATGGATGTCGATCAGGTCACACTTCTGCACGATAAGGCCCCCTGCTTTAAGGCATTAACCACTCAACAGTTGTTGCGGAACCATGAGATCGATTTCTTTGGAAATGAAGAATGGCCAGGAAATTCTCCTGACCTGAACGTCTATGAAAACATTGGATCAGTTATAAAGGACAAGGTTGAATGTGTCTCGTTTCAAGAACCTGCAGTAAATCGATTTTCGAAGGATACAATGACGCAACACATTGAAACTGTTTTAGCAAATTTGCGTAACGATCAAGATCTATTCACGTCACTTTTGGCAAGCTACCCAAAGCGAATTCAGGCTATCTTGGATAAATAATTTTTTTTAATTTTCTTTGGGTTTGACCGCCGTTTCAAACCAAGACAGGTTCATATCACGGCGAGACTAAGTTAGAGCCGGGAGAAGAGTCGTAACAGTCGGAGGAAATCAAATGGGCCGACAGAGAAAGAGGACCGAAGACGCGTCGAGGCCGAATGGGACTGTAACTCCGAGAAGCACTACAAACGGAAGGTTGAATAAAGAGGGCAAAAAATAAACACATGTTCAACAGAACAGTGACAATGCGGGCAAGGCGCAGGGGGATTTCCAGACATAAGGTGGCCATGTGTCAAACGGGTGTGACCAATTCTCAGACGAGCCAATAGAACTTCCTTATGCCGGGATTTATGATATGAAGAAGATCAATGACGAAGAACAGGCTTGAGGCGGTGGAGTTTGTTTACGCCGACGCCATCCCAGTCGCGCTGCCACAGCGACCTGAAATGGCGGCGGAGGGAAGGAATGAAGTCTGAGAAGGGCAAAGATTTAGGGGTAATAGGAAGAGAAAGCTAGCTCGCCTGGCCAAAAGGTCCACCTCCTCGTTACCGGCAATACCCACATAAGAGAGGATCCAACAGAAAAAAATACACCGCGCGAAATAAGCAGTGAGAAAATGGACTAATAGCTGTATCCTTCGGACCAGAGGGTGTTTAAGGTCCTAAGATTCTAAGGACATCAGAGCACTACAGGAATCCGAAAAAATAACAAACGAACTCGGGGGAAGAGCACCAATATGGGTTAGAGCTTCCAAAATAGCAAAGAGCTCCGCTGAGTAAATGGAAGCAAGTGTCGTGAGGAAGATGAATACTCCGAACAGTCTTACAAGGGAGATGGAAAACCGCCGAAACGGCTACGCCGAACAGAGAATGTGACCCATCTGTATAGATATGAATGGAAGAAGTGTGACAAGCGAGGTGTTCACGGGACAAGGACAACAGGACAGTACTAGGGGTGGACTTTTTATCAGTGACACAACTCTTTGCAATAGGAGATCGGATGTAGAATCCACGGAGGAAGGACCTGAAACGAGACTGGGAGGATCTGAGGTAGAGAAAGAGCATGATGAGAGAGGAAGGCATGGACAGTTGAAGTGAGGTGCCAAGAATCGTCTACAGGAAGAGTTGTATCAAGGTAGTACAGAAAAGGGAGGAAGGAATCCTATGAGCATGGTAATAACTTTTGTTTGAAGGTATGCAGGACGGTACCGAAGGGGAGGGGAGTCACACACTGCCTGAAGACTAGCCACCGGTGAAGAGCGAAAGGCTCCGGTAGCCAGGCGGAGGCCCTAATTATGAAGAGGGTCCAGGATTCGTAATCGAGAGACGGAAGCGTATCTGTAGACCTCACAGCCGTAGTCAATTCTCGATTGAACTAGGGAGGTGTACAGGCAGGAGAATATACGCCTATCAGAGTTCCAAGACATATGGGAGAGATGGTCTAAAAGTGGAGAGTCAAATTCCTCAAATGAAGTACCCAAGTAAGACGGGAGTCGAAAGTGAGACCTAAAAATTTAAATGTGTCCCTTACCGGTTTGGGATTACTGGTTAAAAAAAGCGATAAAGGAGGGACAGAAGTAGTCCTACGTCTATGAAAAGACATACACACAGTCTTGGCTGGGGAAAGACGGAAACCCACAGACGTTGCCCATCTTTCGACGGCATTAACTGCAAGCTGCACCTGTCTTGCGGCCACTCGCAGAGAACTGCTTGCGCCGTAATAAATGGCAAGATCATCCGCGTAGAGAGAACACTTTATGGAAGATGGTAAAAAAATGGACAACCGAATTCACAACCAGAGAGAAACAGAGAACATTGAGGAGAGATCCCTGCGGGACTCCTTCCTCGTATGTGGTTAAATCGGAGAGAGAGAGAGCTACCAACTCGAACCCGAAAATTTCGTTTCTTAAAAAATTAGTAATAAAGAGAGGAGAAAGCCATAAAATCCATAGAAGAGAGACGTTGGAAGACATAATACCTCCACATCGTGTCATAGGCAGCCACAGTAATTTGTTTGCGAGAAAACGCGGTTTGGGGATCATGACTAAGGAGAAGTAGAGTGTGTAGGGTACTGCGAAATTGACGGAAATCAGACTGAGATGGGGGGAAGGAGTCCTCGCCACTCTAGGATAAAGGACAGTTGGAGAACGACAATCTTTTCCATTAGCTTACAAATACAGCTGGTCAAGGCTATTGGGCGAAAGTTTTGAGGAAGGGAGGCGTCCTTGTCAGGTTTCGGGATAGAAATAATAATGGCCTCACGCCATCAAGGAGGAAACACACCCTCAATCCAAATAATGCTAAAAACAGTAAGTGAAAAATATAGAGCCGAAATATACATAAACTGCAACATTTTGTAATGGATACCATCGGGGCCAGGCGCCAAGTTTCTCCGGGAGAATAGGGCAAATTTTAAGTTCGCGTATCGTCATCAATCGATTATGTAAGGTTTATTGTTCGGGCGGTCGAAATGGAGATCCTCTCTCTCCATTGCATCTTTCCGTAAATGGAAAGTCGGAGAATATCCGGCGACACTTGAAGCTGCGGCAAACGAGGTAGCCAGAATATTTGCCACTTTTTTCGAGTTAAAAATGTCCCTGCCATCGACATGGAGGATTAGGGGACGAGAGGGAGTGAACTTTCGGGAGATGCGACGGACCCGGTTCCAGACTGTGGCAATCGGGGTCGAAGAAGTAATACCGGAGATGTATTGTTGCCAGGAGTCCCTCCGGGCTTGTTTAAAGACTCGACGAGCCACTGCCCGAGCCTTTTGCGGTAAAACCGACGAGTTGCATTCTTCTTATTCCGAACAGCTTCCGCACACTTCTGAGACCACCAAGGGACGCGAGTCAAATGAGAGGAACATTGTCTACTGGGAATAGTCTTCTCAGCCGCATTCAAAATTCTCGACCCCAGGAAATCTAAACATCCGTCCACCGATGAAAAATCGTGGGCTGTACAGTGTACAGGACACGTAGGTAAGGCTACGATAGGACTCCCAGTCGGCTCTAGAAAAAAGCCAACGGGAGGAAGGTAGCAGATTAGTGCCGGGAGCAATAAACGACAGCCACACCGGGAAATGGTCACTCCCGTAGTCATCCCAAGGACTTCCCAGGAAAAGTCCAGAAGAGCATCGGTGGAACAAAAGAAGAGATCAATGCAGGAGAAAGTATCAGTGAACGTGAGAGTAAGTAGGAGCACCCGAGTTGGGACAGTGGAGGGAGTGGGATGACATCAGGGAGATCAAGGAACCAGCCATGGTGTTCCGAGCATCACCCCACACTGGGCTACGACTATTAAAATCACTTAAAAGAAAGAAAGGTCTAGGGAGTTGATCAACAACTTCTACTAGCTCCTCTCGAGAGACGGGGACGTGTGGAGGGAAGTAAGCGGAACAGAGGGTATACTGCCAAGACAAAGAAAGTCGGACAGCAACCACCCGTAATGCAGATGAGTTGGCGACAAAGGACTGATCTATGTACCAGGATGGCTGAACCACCTCGAGGACCGTGAGCAGGCAAGGGGTTTGTAGAGATATAGCCAGTAGGCGAAGGCATAGATCGAGAACCCAAAATTGTTTCTTGGAGACAAACACAAGCAGGTTGGTACATTTGTAAAAGGAGAGAAAGACCTTCATAGTTGGCAAAAATGCCGCGACAGTCTCAGTGAAGGATTGAATTAAAATTAGTCATTATAATGGAGATATAAAAGGAAAATTTTAAAAGCGTAAAAGAGCAAAAGTTAAGAATGTAAAAGTTAAAAGAGTAAAAGAAAAGTATAAAAGACAAAAGAGAAAAGTGTAAAAGATAAAAGTTAAATATGAACAGGTAAAAGTAAAGTTAGTTACGGAGAAGTAAACTTTAAATATGAGAGGGAAAAAGTTAAAAGTAAAATATAAAAAGGTAAAAGTTAAAAGTTAAAGAACTACCGACCAGAAACACTGGTACTCCCGCAAGTCCAGGTCTCGCCCAACGTGTTAGGCTGAGCCCGCAGGCGGGGATCAGACGGGCGAGCAGGGAGAGAGGAGATAACAGGAACTGGAATGCAGGACTTCCTAAAGCGAACGCGGCGCACTCCTAAAGGAGCAGGGACAGAAGCACTGTCGGAACAAGGAGAGGCGGAGCCAGAATGAACGGCTGACGGAGAGCAAGAATATGTTGGAGGCATAGGGAGGTCTAACAAGGAGCGAGAACGGGTGGGTAAG
>JAJOZX010003859.1:0-247500 GCA_023014485.1 Bathynomus jamesi
AGATTATAACTAGCAAAAGGTCGGCGCTACGCGCCGATTTTGCTAGATCTGTGGTGCTTCGGCTGAATTGTGGGCCTACGGTGTATTTTATTTGAACATCAGTAGCCCTTTATCTGGATGTCATTCCTATTCCTCTCACCTTGGGCCTCAGTAATTGGGGTGCCTGCGGCCTTCCAGTTACTGGCAAACCATTATTCATTCAATAAAAACTACAGAAAAGAACGCAGCCATGAAAATCTAAAGTTTCACAAATCTTAATACTGGCAAACCAATTATTCATTCAATAAAACTACAGAAAGAACGCAGCCATGAAAATCTAAAGTTTCACAAATCTTAATACTGGCAAACCAATTATCATTCAATAAAAACTACAGAAAAGAACGCAGCCATGAAAATCTAAAGCTTCACAAATCTTAATACAATGAACTCGGATTTGAAGCCTAAGATTTTCATGACTGCGTTCATTCTATAGTTTTATTGACCAAATAACTGAACCGACAGTAATTGGGGCCCTGCGGCCCGCCAAATCATAGTTTTCATTGTTTCGAATGCATCAATAATATTGTTATAGTGTTCCATTAGTTGTGATAAGCATGATCTTCCTGACCGGAATCGATGTTGGTTATCATTTTTTTTCTGAGTTTCCCCATTAACCCCACCCCTCTCCCCATTAACCCCACCCCCTCCCCATTAACCCACCCTCTCCCCCAATACCCCTGCCCCACTACTCTCCCCCATTTACCCCACCAATTTTTTCTGAGTTTCCCCATTAACCCCACCCCCTCCCCCATTACCCTACCCCTCCCCCATTTTGTGCCAAAATTATGATTAAAATGAAGAAATGGGAAGAACTGTACCCCTAGAAGGGGAGGGAAGGATTTATGTTAGGGAATTTTTTTTTAGCATGGGCACTGCGCAATAAAAAGACGCATCGAGTGGTGTGAAAACCGCATTGTTCTACACCAATTGTAGCGACCTGTAGGTGTGCGCAAAAAAAACTGTTACATTATATAATATAAGCTTCATTTCTGAAATAGTATATTAGACTAGCAAAAGGTCGGCGCTACGCGCCGATTTTGCTAGATCTGCGGTGCTTCGGCTGAATTGTAGGCCTACGGCGTATTTATTTGAACATCAGTAGCCCTTTATCTGGATATCATTCCTATTCCTCTCACCTTGGGCCTCAGTAATTGGGGTCCCTGCGGCCTTCCAGTTACTGGCAAACCAATTATTCATTCAATAAAACTACAGAAAAGAACGCAGCCATGAAAATCTAAAGCTTCACAAATCTTAATACAATGAGCTCGGATTTGAAGCCTAAGATTTTTCATGACTGCGTTCATTTCTATAGTTTTATTAACCAAATAACTGAACCGACAGTAATTGGGGGCCCTTGAACATCTATAGCCCTTTATCTGGATATCATTCCTATTCCTCTCACCTTGGGCCTCAGTAATTGGGGGTGCCTGCGGCCTTCCAGTTACTGGCAAACCAATTATTCATTCAATAAAACTACAGAAAAGAACGCAGCCATGAAAATCTAAAGCTTCACAAATCTTAATACAATGAGCTCGGATTTGAAGCCTAAGGTTTTCATGACTGCGTTCATTTCTATAGTTTTATTGACCAAATAACTGAACCGACAGTAATTGGGGGCCCTGCGGCCCGCCAAATCATAGTTTTCATTGTTTCGAGTGCATCAATAATATTGTTTTATAGTGTTCCATTAGTTGTGATAAGCATGATCTTCCTGACCGGAATCGATGTTGGTTATCATTTTTTTTCCTGAGTTTCCCCATTAACCCCACCCTCCCCCATTACCCCACCCCTCTCCACCATTTACCCCACCAATTTTTTTCTGAGTTTCCCCATTACCCCACCCCTCTCCCCCAATACCTCCTCCCCCATTACCCCCAAGGGGGGAAGGGGGCTGGCACCTTGCAAAGGATTCACTTTTTTTGGTTACTATATATCGCATCTATTTTTCTGAGTTTCCCCATTAACCCCACCCCCTCCCCCATTACCCCACCCCTCCCTCATTTTGTGCCAAAATTATGATAAAAATGAAGAAATGTGAAGAACTGTACCCCTAAAAGGGGGGGCAGGATTTATGTTCGGGATTTTTTTTTTAGCATGGGCACTGCAGAATAAAAAGACGCGATCGAATGGTGAAAACCGCATTGTTCTACACCAATTGTAGCGACCTGTAGGTGTGCGCAAAAAAAACTGTTACAATATATATATATATATATATATATATATATATATATATATATATATATATATATATATATATAAGGCTTCATTTCTGAAATAGTATATTAGACTAGCAAAAGGTCGGCGCTACGCGCCGATTTTGCTAGATCTGCGGTGCTTCGGATGAGTTGTGGGCCTACGGCGTATTTTATTTGAACATCAGTAGCCCTTTATCTGGATATCATTCCTATTCCTCTCACCTTGGGCCTCAGTAATTGGGGTGCCTGCGGCCTTCCAGTTACTGGCAAACCAATTATTCATTCAATAAAACTACAGAAAAGAACGCAGCCATGAAAATCTAAAGTTTCACAAATCTTAATACTGGCAAACCAATTATTCATTCAATAAAACTACAGAAAAGAACGCAGCCATGAAAATCTAAAGCTTCACAAATCTTAATACAATGAACTCGGATTTGAAGCCTAAGATTTTCATGACTGCGTTCATTTCTATAGTTTTATTGACCAAATAACTGAACCGACAGTAATTGGGGGCCCTGCGGCCCGCCAAATCATAGTTTTCATTGTTTCGAGTGCATCAATAATATTGTGATAAGCATGATCTTCCTGACCGGAATCGATGTTGGTTATCATTTTTTTTTCTGAGTTTCCCATTAACCCCACCCCCTCCCCCATTACCCCACCCCTCTCCCCATTTACCCCACCAATTTTTTTTTCTGAGTTTCCCCATAACCCCACCCCCCCCCCATTACCCCACCCCTCCCCCATTTTGTGCCAAAATTATGATTAAAAATGAAGAAATGGGAAGAACTGTACCCCTAAAAGGGGGGGGAAGGATTTATGTTAGGGAATTTTTTTTTAGCATGGGCACTGCGCAATAAAAAGACGCATCGAGTGGTGAAAACCGCATTGTTCTACACCAATTGTAGCGACCTGTAGGTGTGCGCAAAAAAACTGTTACATATATATATACAGTATATATATATATATATTATATATATATATATATATATATGTTAAACACAGACCGTGCATGGAACAAGGAACTCTTCTGGGAAAATTAAATCCACTATAGTCCGAATAAGTAATGGTAAATGACAAATACCATAGTTTTTTTTTCCTTTTTCATGATTTTAGCCCGACGTGGGCAACGGGTCTCTCGCAAAGAGATCCCATAAATATAGCTTCCCTCACCAGCTATCTGCAAAGCAGACAGGATCCAGCTTTGGGACGTGGATCTAGGGTTTAAAGCAAGCCTAGATCCCTACACTCAGAACCTCTATATAAGTAAAAGACTCGTTGCATTCACGTCGTGTTGAATAAATCAAAGAAAAAGGGGGTAACTATTGTATTTTTAGCCAAAAAAAACAAAAACTTAAACTCAACCTCACCGGGACATTGAGCGTCCACTTTTCAAGGCACGAAACACGTCCGTTTAGTATACACAAACTCAGAATGGTTCCCTGAGAACATTATATGTTAAACACAGACCGTGCATGGAACAAGGAACTCTTCTGGGAAAATTAAATCCACTATAGTCCGAATAAGTAATGGTAAATGACAAATACCATAGTTTTTTTTCTTCCTTTTCATGATTTTAGCCCGACGTGGGCAACGGGTCTCTCGCAAAGAGATCCCATAAATATAGCTTCCCTCACCAGCTATCTGCAAAGCAGACAGGATCCAGCTTTGGGACGTGGATCTAGGGTTTAAAGCAAGCCTAGATCCCTACACTCAGAACCTCTATATAAGTAAAAGACTCGTTGCATTCACGTCGTGTTGAATAAATCAAAGAAAAAGGGGGTAACTATTGTATTTTTAGCCAAAAAGTGGACGCTCAATGTCCGGTTGAGGTTTAAGTTTTGGTTTTTTTGGCTAAAAATACAATAGTTACCCCTTTTTCTTTGATTTATTCAACACGACGTGAATGCAACGAGTCTTTTACTTATATAGAGGTTCTGAGTGTAGGGATCTAGGCTTGCTTTAAACCCTAGATCCACGTCCCAAAGCTGGATCCTGTCTGCTTTGCAGATAGCTGGTGAGGGAAGCTATATTTATGGGATCTCTTTGCGAGAGACCCGTTGCCCACGTCGGGCTAAAATCATGAAAAAGGAAAAAAAACTATGGTATTTGTCATTTACCATTACTTATTCGGACTATAGTGGATTTAATTTTCCCAGAAGAGTTCCTTGTTCCATGCACGGTCTGTGTTTAACATATAATGTTCTCAGGGAACCATTCTGAGTTTGTGTATACTAAACGGACGTGTTTCGTGCCTTGAAAAGTGGACGCTCAATGTCCCGGTTGAGGTTTAAGTTTTGGTTTTTTTGGCTAAAAATACAATAGTTACCCCTTTTTCTTTGATTTATTCAACACGACGTGAATGCAACGAGTCTTTTACTTATATAGAGGTTCTGAGTGTAGGGATCTAGGCTTGCTTTAAACCCTAGATCCACGTCCCAAAGCTGGATCCTGTCTGCTTTGCAGATAGCTGGTGAGGGAAAGCTATATTTATGGGATCTCTTTGCGAGAGACCCGTTGCCCACGTCGGGCTAAAATCATGAAAAAGGAAAAAAAAACTATGGTATTTGTCATTTACCATTACTTATTCGGACTATAGTGGATTTAATTTTCCCAGAAGAGTTCCTTGTTCCATGCACGGTCTGTGTTTAACATATAATGTTCTCAGGGAACCATTCTGAGTTTGTGTATATATATATATATAAAAGGCTTCATTTCTGAAATAGTATATTAGACTATACTAGCAAAAGGTCGGCGCTACGCGCCGATTTTGCTAGATCTGCGGTGCTTCGGCTGAATTGTGGGCCTACGGCGTATTTTATTTTGAACATCAGTAGCCCTTTATCTGGATATCATTCCTATTCCTCTCACCTTGGGCCTCAGTAATTGGGGTGCCTGCGGCCTTCCAGTTACTGGCAAACCAATTATTCATTCAATAAAACTACAGAAAAGAACGCAGCCATGAAAATCTAAAGCTTCACAAATCTTAATACAATGAGCTCGGATTTGAAGCCTAAGATTTTCATGACTGCGTTCATTTCTGTAGTTTTATTGACCAAATAACTGAACCGACAGTAATTGGGGGCCCTGCGGCTCGCCAAATCATAGTTTTCATTGTTTCGAATGCATCAATAATATTGTTATAGTGTTCCATTAGTTGTGATAAGCATGATCTTCCTGACCGGAATCGATGTTGGTTATCATTTTTTTTCTGAGTTTCCCCATTAACCCCACCCCCTCCCCCATTAACCCCACCCCCACCCCCATTACCCCACACCTCCCCCAATACCCCATGCCCCATTACCCCACCCCTCTCCCCCAATACCCCTCCCCCATTACCCCACCCCTCTCCCCCATTACCCCACCCTCTCCCCCAATACCCCCTCCCCCACCCCTCACCCCCATTTCCACCCACCCTTCCCCCATTGCCCCAAAGGGGGGAAGGGGGCTGGCACCTTGCAAAGGATTTACTTTAATTTTTTTTTGGTTACATATATATCGCATCTATTTTTCTGAGTTTCCCCATTAACCCCACCCCCTCCCCCATTACCCCACCCCTCCCCCATTTTGCGCCAAAATTATGATTAAAAATTAAGAAATGGGAAGAACTGTACCCCTAAAATGGGGGCGCAGGATTTATGTTAGGGAATTTTTTTTTATCATGGGCACTGCACAAAAAGACGCATCGAATGGTGAAAACTGCATTGTTCTACACCAATTGTAGCGACCTGTAAGTGTGCGCAAAAAAACTGTTACATCCCCATTATAATAATAGCCAAGTTTTGTTTGTTTGTTTATATGGCTGTCTGTTTGTTGCAGAATTGTGTCACGCTCTGAAGGGTTTAGATAGGAATAATTAGAAGCTATGAATTATTGTATTACGGGCGGCAATGTGAAGCTCAAGATTTTCATGACTGTGTTCTTTTCTGTAGTTTAGCAATGGGGGAAGGGTGAGGGTGGGGGGAAGGGTGAGGCAGGGGGGAAGGGTGGTGGTGGGGGTAATGGGGGATGGGTGTGGTAATGGGGAGGGTGGGGGTAATGGGGGAGTGGGTTAGCCCCCAAGTTGTATGAATGGTGAGGAGGTTTTGGGAGATACCAGATTCAGAAATGTTGACACAATGTGAAGCTCAAAATTTTCACGGCTGGGTTCTTTTTTTGTAGTTTAGCCTGTCTAACCGTCAGCGAAGCGACGAGAATAATAATAAATCTACATTATAATAATAGCCCAGTTTTGTTTGTTTGTTTGTTTGTTTGTCTGTCTGTTTGTTGCAGAATTGTGTCACGCTTTCAGAAATTGTGAGAAAAAAAAAATTCAGAAATTGTATTACGGGCGGCAATGTGAAGCTCAAGATTTTCATGACTGTGTTCTTTTCTGTAGTTTAGCAATGGGGGAAGGGTGGAGGTGGGGGTAATCGGGGATGGGTGTGGTAATGGGGAGGGGTGGGGGTAATGGGGGAGGGTGTTAGCCCCAAGTTGTATGAATGGGGGTGAGGAGGTTTTGGGAGATACCAGATTCAGAAATGTTGACACAATGTGAAGCTCAAAATTTTCACGGCTGGGTTCTTTTTTTGTAGTTTAGCCTGTCTAACCGTCAGCGAAGCGGCGGGAACTGTACTAGGTTCACATTTTTATGATAAGGTTCACATTTTTATACAGATTGTTTGAGCTGCTATGTTATATCTATAAGCATACACTTTATTAATAACATTTTGAAATTTTTTTACAGGTTTTGTATCAACTATGATACGTGTTAATTAAACTGATAGGATTCCAAATAAATTAAAAGCTTTTGGAATAAATTTTTAGAATAAGCTTGCTCTTCTCCTACGTTGTCGTTCTCTTGCCAATCGTCGTCTTATCTCTGCAGCAGTCTCCATTTTCGTGGTTCATTTTTTTTTTGCCGTCATTCTTGACGGCACGGGTACACTAGTATATATATATATATGGGGCTTCATTTCTGAAATAGTATATTAGATATTCCCCTAAGTTTCGATTAATTTTAAGCAACTTTTACTGAATTTTTTTTTCTCCAAAACAGCCGTTTCCATGTTTTAGGGTGGGACAGACTTTTTAGCATCCTATATACTATTGAGTTAAATGTGTCTGTGTGTCTGTCCGCTTTCTTTGGAACCGTGCACAGACTAAACGGCACATCAGAAAATTCTGCAACCACCACCAACTGATAGCCCATGAGCTGCCGATGTGCTCTGTCAAGTTTCCAGTCCTAGGTCACAATTACTGGGTCCGAAGGCCCCAGACCGCGATAAAACTACAGAAAAGAACGCAGCCGTGAAAATCTTGAGCTTCACATCGTGTGACATATACTGCTAGTGTTAGGGTGGCCAGACGTCCGGCTTTAGGCGGACAGTCCGCCTTTTGAGCACTCTGTCCTTAGGGTGGCCATTTCCAAAAAGGAGGACACTGCGTATGTGGCCGTACGTTAACCCGTGGGTAGTGGGGGAGGGGGTGGGGGTAATGGCGTTTTTTACTTTTGTGTGTGGGGGTAATAGCTTTTTTTTAATTTTGTAGCTGGATTACAGTGCTACCCGCCCGGAGGGCCAAGTTGTACAACGGTCGCGAGCGATAGCGAGCTGCCGCTTGTTAGCCTACTATATATACTAGATAAAGTGGGCCCTACGGGAGATGTTGGGGCCTTCGGTCTCATTAATTACTGAGCAGTGAATACTTTCCAGTCAATTAAACTATAGAAAAGAACGCAGCATGAAAATTTTGAGCTTCACAAATCTTGATACAGTGGGTTCGGATGTGAAGCTTAAGATTTTCTTTACTGCGTTCTTTTCTATAGTTTTATTGAACCCTCAATAATTGGGGGGGTCAATTATTCGGTCAATAAAACTATAGAAAAGAACGCAGCAATGAAAATCTTAACGCGCTCGAGTAAAAAGTTCAAACAAAGCAAAGCGCATTTATTTCTATGTTCAGAATAGCTTAATAGTAAATACAGTACATGGTGTCTATAGACGGACAGACAGACAGACAGACAGACAAGACTGCCTTTTTACAGCACAGAAGAGTGCACTCAGAGCTATCACCGCCTATAACATGATGGGTCATTTAAAGCTTAATTCTGATTGGTTAATTAGGTATTCACGAAAGGAGGGACATTCAAATTTCATTTGTGCTTTCGATCAACTACATTTTAGCTCATGTGTACAGTTTATTTCAACTAAAATATATAACAAGGTAAAATTTCATTTGTGCTTTCGATCAACTGCATTTTAGCTCATGTGTACAGTTTATTTCAACTAAAATATATAACAAGGTAAAATTATTACACTACTCAAACCAAACAAAAATCCAACAGAACCAGCTTCCTATAGACTCATTACTTTACTATGCACACCTTCCAAAGTAACAGAAAGACTAATCTTACAAATCACCAACCCACACATTCCACTATCGCCTACTCAACATGGATTCAGACCTCACCACTCAACCACGACATTACTCACTAACCTCACGCAGCACATCATGGATGGCATCAACTCCAGACGACCAGCTCAACGTACACTATTAGCAACAATAGACATTAGTAAAGCATTTGATGCTATCCCACGCTTCCCTCTCATAAACAAAATACTCAACACAAACATGCACAATAACACCAAAAGGTGGCTGAGCAACTATCTCTCAGGAAGATACTCACATGTCACATTTAATGGCAAGTCATCCAAAAACAAGCTTTTTCTGAACGGGGTCCCTCAAGGCTCTGTTCTCTCACCAACACTCTTCAACTTATACATTCATGACATTCCAACACCCATAGATAACAAGCTTACCTTATCATCATATGCAGATGACATCACTCTAACATCCACCCACAATAACATCGACACCGCTACAAATAACCTACAAACATACATAAACAGTATACAAGACTGGCTCACACACAATAGACTCAAAGTAGCGCCCACAAAATCAACCATCACCTTGCTTACAAGCAACACAAAAGAACACCAGGTAATTCCACAGCTTACACTAAACAACATCAACATTCCACACACTCACAGGACCAAAACACTTGGGGTCACATACAACACATCATTATCTTTTGCAAACCACATTCAGGACATTAAAAACAAATGTACGTCGACTTAACACGCTTAGGGTACTAACAGGCACAAACTTTGGACACCAGCAGGAAACAACATCACTAATATACAAACAATATATTCGCTCAGTTATGGACTATGCTAGCCCATGCTGGGCACCCATTATCTCAAACACACACACAAACGCCTTACAGACAATACAAAACAACGCACTTCGTATCATTACAGGATGCACTCAAACAACACCAATAGAACACCTGCACACAGAAACAAAAATACTGAAAGTTAGGGAACATTTAGACATGAGGGGAACACAATTCATGGCAGCAGCGACAACTAACCCACAACACCCTTGCCACTACATGTACAATCATGCACCAACACCTCGCACCATTAAGGTAACACCAGATAGACATTATAACCAAATACTCCATTCCATACCACGCCCCACAGACATCACACAGTACAGAAAACACATACACACACACCTAACCCACAAAGCACTGACACGACTCGGTCCGAATGCGGTCCTAGGTGCGAAGCCGCCACCCATTAACAGGTCAGAGATTAGCCTGAGCAGATCGGATCGAGTTAACTTAGCACGATTCCGATGTGGACATCACCCCAACTTACGGACATATAAACACAGACTAGACAACTCCATAGACGACACCTGCCACCTGTGCCAGGACACACCACAAACAATTGAACACATTATGAGAGACTGTATCGCTCTAGTACAACAACGAACACAACACAACATCACTAGTGCGCTGAACCTCTGGTCCACTCCGGAGAGGGCGATCGGTTACCTGCGTGCCGCCGGCTTGCTCGATCAGGGTGGGCTGATCGGCTAAACAACAACAACAACAACTAAAATATATAAATGAATGAAATGAAAAGGTTTATTGGCAGAATATAGTCCATATAACATATGTTAATAATACAATGACAGTTTACATAGTAAGGATAGAAATATATGCAATTGATTAGAAATAATACACTAATGTCGAAGTTAAGTGGAGCTACAGACACGTTTTCGTCTTAGAGGACGAAACGGCAAGACTCATGGATAGCTTGGATAATCGGGTTGGTTGATTTTTTCATTCTTTGCATTAGACTGTATTGAGCACGTCTTGTTACCTCCGGGAAGCTCGGGACATTACGGGTAGCAAACATTTGCGAAGCTGAGCATCTCGGGGATAATTTATACAAGAGTTTATTGTACAGAACCAAAGTTCTTTAGTCATATTCGCTTTAGCACAAAGGCTTCGAGATTTTCTTATATCTGAGTCATCACTGAAGGAGCTGGTGATAGTTTGACCCAAATACTTAAACTCTTGTACTTCCTCAATTACTTCACCTCTCATTTTAAACCTAATATCAGCTTGCTCATTACAACTTTTTGGATGAAATTGCATAACCTTAGTTTTTGTAACATTAAAAAGAATATGTTTCTGCGAATACACTTCGCAGACTTTTAGTAGCGATCCAGACCTTTAACAGAGGGACTTATTAACACCATATCATCGGCATAAACTAAGTTATTTATCCTTGTGTTATCTATACAACATCCCACTGTTGCCTCATTAAGTGAATCAATTAATCCGTCAATATACACATTAAACAGCACAGGAGAGAGCAACGAGCCCTGTCTCACCCCGCAAGAGGAGCCAAAACATTCGGATAGTACATTGCCCCACCTAACGGTAAAAGATTGGTAGGAATACCGAAATTTCAGTAATTTTAATATGTACGCGGGGCGGTCAGAAAATAAGTTTACACGGCGTATAATTTCATAACTAAAGGACCTGCATTGATTATGTTTGTATCAGGTGAATTCGTTAATCATTGTTGGCAATATTGCACGTCGATTCGGCTGCCATATATCGGACATTGGTTGTATGAGTCAGTTGAACATGGCGGCTCGACTGGAACAGTGCCCTGCCCTACGGAGCAGTCCACGACGTTTACGTTTAATGGCAGCTCGTAAACGTTCCAGTGTTGAACAATTTGCAGCTGCATTGATTGTTGTGCCTTTTTGCATGAAGTCTGCTAGCAAAACGCCTTTGTGGTCCCAAAACACAGTAACTATCACTTTGCCAGCGGACCTCACAATCTTGAACTTTTTTGGTCGCGGGAACCCAGGGTGTTTCCATTCCATGTTGGCACGTTTTGTTTTCGTAGTACGGTGATGAACCCATGTCTCGTCTTCTGTGACAATGCTCTCCAGAAATTCTTGACCACTGACAGACTCGGAATATTGTTGCAGAAGTGACAGGGGACTGTTCCAATCGAGCCGCCATGTTCAACTGACTCGTATAACCAATGTATGGTAGATGGCAGCCGAATCGACGTGCAGCGTTGCCAACAATGATTAACGAATTCACCTGATGCAAGCATAACACTGCCCAACACCAATTTTGCTGATTTAATTCTAACACCTGTTTTTAGGTAACTTTGGTGTGCTGATTTCAAAAATCACCTTAGTTTTTGCCTATCACGTCAGGTTTTCGAGCAATCAAATACGGATATTTTGGAGATATCGCATTTTGGCAGGGTTATGCCCAATTTTTTTTCTTTTCAAAAAATAAGTTTTTACATACTCAGAATCAGCATGGAAAAGTAAACAATTGTGCAGGGAGTGAACTTTAATATACACTAGTAATATTGACACATAAAGTGATTAAAAGTGTTTAAATAAGCAAAAAATGAATCCATATTAAAGCAGATCATGACGTCACGCTCACACCTGGGGAAATCACAGATACCCAAGATTTTAATATGTTGTACATGACCTTTAGATTTAATGCACAGATTTGCGTATTCCACAGATAAAATTTTAACAGCAAAACAGCTGTTAACAGGTCTCAAAAATTATCAATTTTGATAAGCGCCCTTCATGGATCACCCAAAATAGGCATATTGCATTGCACGAAAACCTGATGTGATGGACAAAATCTAAGGTGATTTTTTAAATCAGCACATCAATATTATCCAGAAACAGGTCTTAGAATTAAATCAGCAGCAAAAATTTTTTTTTTTCTTGGGCAGTGTAATCACTGTAGGTCTTTTAGTTATGAAATTATACGCGGTGTAAACTTATTTTCTGACCGCCCCTCGTGCATGGGAACCTTCCTGTCTTCTAGTTTTTTAGATAAAATATTGTGGTTCACTCTATCGTATGCCTTACTTATATCTAGGAAACAGCTATAAATAGTTGAATTACTGTCAGTGTATTTAGATACTATTTCTTTAAGTACATAGGTATGCTAACCCCTCTGTCTATGGCCTTGGGAGGTTTGAAGTTGACGGGGGTTCTGGTTAGGTGGCAGCAACGGATTTGTTACTCCGATTCCTTGTTGTGGTGGATCGGAGGATTCTGTGGAGCTTACTAAATTCTCTGAAGGTTCCCCGATTCTTCTTGTAACGTATTGGGAAATTATTTTTCTCTTTTTAAGACTAAGTTTTCTGAAGGGAGCAAGGCTCGAAGGAGAAGACAAAGATATTCTCTTACTGTAGTTTACTGCTAAAATGTTACAGGTAATGCTTAGCTCTAAATTAGATTGGACAAATCAGAATGAACACACGAGAAATTTTACATGTTTATATACTGAAATTTTAATGACAGCATTATTATTTAATGTTGATCTGTTTTTGTTTTTTATTCTCAATAGGCTGATTTACTTTACAAAATATTTAAAGATAAGGTAAATATTTTAGCTGCAGCAATGTCTAGACCAGTGGTGGCGAACTTTTTTGTTGGCGGGTCATTTTTGTTCCTTTTTGATTTAAAAAAAAACGAAATTGGGTCAGAATAATTTATTTACTTACTATTTTTAGTGAGAAATTTGTTGTTGGATTTTAGCTGCTAATTTTTGATCCGAGGTTTATATTTAGTTGTCTTTAGTCTCACACATGCAGCACTCATTCATCTATGTGCCAAGGCGATTCCTAGTGGTGGATTTGACAAAATTCATGGAGGAAAACAACTGTTCACATGAATAAGATGAACCAAACATTGTTAGCAGAGCTAATGCTAGCTTTTTCATTGATGCAAAAGAATTTGGTAAAGAGTTCCATTCTGCAAGAATAAGATTCTCTACTCTTTCTGTTGATTGTCCAATTCCCTTTCTTGTAACTTCAGATTAAGATCAATAAATTTAGTCTTCCATGCTGCACTTTCTTGGAAGTCAACTCATTCCATTTCTAAATTACCAATGTCAAGCCAATGAAAAGTTGATAACTGAAGATCTTCAAATTGAATAGTATGGGGAAATTGGATGAATTGTAATGTTGCATCAATTTGTCGGATTGTGAAAACCTCTCTGAAAGTGATTATCTGGCATCTCTTATTATTGAAGAGTACTTTTTGAGTACTTATTTTCTTCATTGTCTGCAAAATATTTGAAGTTAAGGAGTGTTTCTGCAATAATGGAAAATATTTCAATTTTTCTTCTTCCAGATCTTTTGAGAAAATATTTAGTTTTTCAAAAGCTTTAATATTTTCAAACATTGATGATACAACACAGCCACGACCTTGCAACTTTTTATTTAAAGCATTGTAATGCAATGTGAAATCAGCGAAAAAATTTAAGTCATTCAACCAATTCATGTCAGTCAGTTCTGAATATTCATGTTCCTTTTTATTTATTCAAAAAATATCTTATTTCTTCTAACAATTCAACAAAGCGATTCAAAACTTGAGCACGACTTAACCGTCTGACATTGTTATACATGACTAACCCTGAAAATTGAGAGTCAACCTCATCTAATAGTTTGGTAAATTGACGTTTGTTAAGATCGTGAGCAACTATAAAATTGACAATTTTTGTCACAAGAGACATCACATTTTCAAGTGATTTTGAACTTTTTTTGTCCGAAAGAGCTTCTTGGTGTAAAATACAGTGAAATTCAACTAAAGGGCGTTTCACTTCTTGTTTAAGTAATTGAACAAATCCAACATTTTTTCCCAGTCATACTCAGAGCTCCAACAGTCGTCACAGATACAATATTTCTGAAATGAATACCCATTTGGATGAATTCCTTCTTCAATTCACTCATAATATCCTGTCCTGTGGTTGTCTCAGTCAGTGTCATCAATTTAATTAGCTCTTCCTTCATTATATTTTCGAAATAAAATCTTGCAATAACTGCTAGACGGGCCGGGCCTGTGATGTGACATCTGTACTTTCATCCAAACCAGTTGATAACATTCCAGCATTTGTCAAATCCAATGAAAGTTGATCAGATATATCTTTGTTCATGATAATTATTCTATCTTTGACCGTATTTCTAGCCACAGGCAACTCATTAATACGTTTAATTATTTGATCTTTATTCTGAAAATCTTTAAATAAATAATCTGAGCAGTTTATAAAAGCTTCTTTTAAATAATCATCCTCAGAAAGTGGTTTTCTGCTTTGAGCAAATGGTAGATGATAATTGAAAACTAGCTGCTGTAATATTGTTGTTTGGATTAAAAATTCTTTTGAAAATAGCAGATTGTTGTTGCTGTTGGTTTAATTCCCGCATAATAATTTTATTCGTTTCCTCATTTGACATTGAGCACAAATTTTTGTGGTTACTTTCAAAATGCCGCTTAATATAAAAGCGAGCAACAATGTCCACTTTACAAATACAACAAAAAGCTTTATTATTTCGTTTAATAACACCGTGTTTCACAGTCCACTCCTCATGAAATAACCTTTCAGTTCTCCTACCTTCAGAACTAGATTTTCGTTTTTTGTAGCCATTTTTTTTTTAAGGGTGCTAATTTCTGCACTTATAATTTGGCACTCCCAAACCTAAGGACTTGAACTGCCAAACTGGGAAAGCGGATGACCGCGTGGCGCGCACCATGAGTCGGTTGTCATACATACACGCACGTTTTTAAACGTATACTGTACGTTTAAAAACGTTTCAATGTGCATCAGCTGTTTATTTCGGTGGGAGAATAAAATAATTTTAAAACTGTAAGGCAGAAAATATTAAAAATTAGTCATATTTTATTTAAATAAGAGCTCTCTGGTCAGTACTTCGCCATTACTGGTCTAGACAGATAAGCAAGATATTTGAAGATGAAGCCATATTTTTGTTTTAAACTGCATATTGACAAATCTGATGTTTTCATCATGATCTGCCGAATTAACTAAAAATGGAAATTGAAATATGCATTTTATTATGAATTATAATTAAACACGCATATGAGCGAAAATGAAATGCTTAAAATCTTAAATTAAGTTTTAAGCAAGACATGACTTAATCTTTTACAACGAAGAGAAAATGTATATAGAAAATGAGCATTGCAAAATTTAACAAGATTACATTATTAAGCCAAATCTAAAAAAAAAAAATGAAGTAATTTAAAAGAAATAATTCGCTAGTTATTCAGCAAAAATAAAATAGAAAGCAAATCAAAAATTTTATCCAAACCTGTGTCAGCGTTATGCGAGTTTGGACTCTATATGTAAAGATGAATATAAGAATATAAATATATATATGAATATAAAAATTATATGAATATAGGAGTTATTCATTGTTCATTTTTACAGATACACAGGTCAGTTGAGTGGGACCTTTTAAAACCAACTGATTAGGAGATGTCCATAGATAATCATTTAATCGGAGTAACAAGCGTTTTTCTAGTAGTTTCGAGAAGCAGGAAGCGACAGCAATAGGCCTGTAATTATTGCTGGACAGAATGTCTCCATACTTATTTTTGACCAGGGGCATATATATATACCCTCATGAACTCTGCAGGGATATAGCTATGAGCAAGCATGGCTGATAAGAGCAATGATATATGCAGACATACCACGTCATTGTCATATTTTAAGTGCTTATTCGATAGGTCATCTACCTCTGACGCAGAACCAGTCTTTAACTCTTTAATTAACCTCTTTACTTCAGGAACTGATATAAAAGTATTTTCCCTTGTCCCTTCTATAGGCGTTTTGCTGCAACCTATCTTAAGATTATCCCTACTCACACTGTTAAGAATGTTTAAGTAGTGGTTTTTCCACAGCTTTGCAATTTCATCCTCCCCCGACACCCCATCGATTGTCGAGCGAGGTGTACTGTGTATATATATATATATATAGCCCCAAACAATTTCCTTTCCAATGATATGTACGAGTAGTTAAAAATGATTAATCTGAAGAAATGTTCCTAAATTAACATTAAATCCTAAAACTACGGAGGTAGATGAGGTGTCCTAATTTTTTTGCACAGCATTGTGTACACACACACACATACACACACACACACACACACACACACACACACACACACACACACACGATGATCCATAAACCTTGCACCATTTCATCTGAAAACATTTATTTAAGAGTAGACGTTTTGGACCTTGGCCCATTCTCAAGACTAAAATCATTTTATAATCAGAGTTAAAATTCTTATTAAAAACCGCTAAAAAACATAATGAAATAGTGAAGCTTTAAAAGTTAACAAAAAATTATTTGCTAATATTTAGTTTGTAAAATTTTTATAATTTCAAATAACATAAAGGAATGGAAGTTTTATCAGTTTTTAATTTTGGTTTATTTTACTTTATAATCATTGATTCTAGGCTTTAAAAGGTCTTCTAATCATGAATTAGAGCAGGGCTGTCCAACTGGCGGCCCTCAGCACACTTGTTTGCGGCCCTCGGTTAAGTCTCCAAAATATTCGTGTGCAGAACTTGCCGAGGAACTGCGTGAAGGCACAGATTTTTCAGTCTTTGCTACCAATCAATATAGACACATTTTGGAGGAATTTAGAAATCGTTTCAGACTTTAAAACTATGAAAGATGACATAGCCTCGTTTAGCAATCGACTCAGAGCAGAAATTGCGAACCATCCTTCTCAGTTACAGTTGGAACTGTGTGATTTACAGGCAAACTCCTTTTTCAGTGGAAGGTCGGAAAAAGGCGGGGACTTCTTTTGACTTTTGCCCCAAGAACGGTATCCAAACTTAAGAGACTGGATTAAGGATGTACTCTATGTTTGGAAGTACTTACTCGCGTGAGAGCGCCTTTTCCTACATGAAATTTATAAAATCTCGTTATCGTTCTTCCTTAACAAATGAGAATCGCTACAGCCGACATAAATGTGGATATACCCAGCTTGGTGAAAGAGATAGATCGTCCTCAGTACTCTCGCTAATTATGATTCAGTAAATCTAGTGAAAGTAGAGAGATATGAAGTTATAAAGACGCAAGATATTGTAAAATGTTTTTATTTTATTTATACAACCTTACAATCTTTAATTTATATTAATTTTTAGAGTGTGGTCCCCTGGCAGATACCTCAGGAGCAATGTAGCCCCCTTGATTTTAAAAGTTGGACAGCCCTGAATTAGAGCATAAAGATTTTAAAATGCTTTCTTTAGCTAATAATAAACATTTATTCGCGTGGCTACTTGCTACTTGGAACACACGATTCTAAGTTCTATAGCTAACTCCTTTAAACAAAATATAAAATCCTTCCATGGAAAGAATTTGGCTAAAGTTATTGAAAGAACCTTCATTAGTTGAGTATTTAATGTTCCGAGGTGGGGCATCAATAAATAAGTTTTTTCTTTCGGGACAGTAATAAGAGGAGTTTTTGGACGATAAATTGAATTTAGGAGTTTTAGAAACAATTGAATCTAGTAACTCCGTATTAAAATAAGATTTTAGAAGTCTGATTTAGTTATGAAACTCAAGGTATGCGGAATTTAAGTGATAAGCGCTGTATGCTAGAGTCTGTATTGAATTAATTTTAAATATTAAGGGTCAAAAGCTATAGAAGTTCATACCCAGTCCTGTAAAAATACTTTTTCTGTTTCTGTATATATATATATATATGTATATATAATATATATATATATATATATATATATATATATATATATATATATATATATATATATATATATATATTAGTGATGTAGGTCACATCCGCACATTTTCCCGCATCCGCGTCCGCACTTTGGACTGCGGATGTCGTGCGGATGTGGACCGTTGAGATAAAACGTCATTAATAAGCGGAAATTATCAAATTCTACTATATTAATAGAACTAGTTCATTGTGCGCAAAAGTGATGCAAGCGACAAGACGAGAGGCTGTTCTTGTATGAAGTTACTCTCTTGCAACCTACTTAGATCCACGTTACAAAGCTAAGTTATTTTCACCTAGTACTGGGTGATCAAAAAGTAACGCAACCCATGGGAAAACGATTTATTTCAGAGCAAGTGCTGGAAGTGGGCACCGTTCTGTGCTTCACACAAGTGGATACGGCGATTCATGTTCTTAAAGACCCTTAAAGATCCAAGGTCGCTTCGCCACCCACCAAAAGAATAAAAGTTTCAGTGACAGAACCAACACCTTCAACAAGCAAATCTATCACAGAATCTGTCTCAGTTTCTTGAGTCAAGCAGCAATGACGAGACCTACGCGATGTCAAAAGATGTAGTAAAAATGATCGAGAGCTATCACCAAGAAAAACGCCTGGCTGCATGTGACAATCCTATTAGTTGGTGGAAAAATACGCAGAATATCTATCCATACTTGAGTAAACTTGCAAGGAAACATTTAGCCTGTCCTCCAACAAACGTACCAAGCGAGAGATTATTTAGCAGTACTGGATTAATATATGATGAAAAGAGAAACAGACTGGCAGCAGAAAAGGCAGAAAAATTAATGTTCTTAAGCATAACCTTCCTATAATTAAGTTTGAACATTAAACGATGAACATCTTAGTTTACTTTATTTTAATTACTCATTTATAAATATGCCTAATAAAACTTTAAACTTAATATAAATAGTTATCAAGCTAATTAAAGATCTCTTTCTATAAGGGTGGAGGTTGGGGAAAGAGGTCGGTGGGGTGCATTTGAGTTGGGTTCACGTCCCGCATCCTGGTAACACAATTATGGTTTCTAATTGTGGCTGAAACTCAACAAAATATAACGAATTTATTTGCAGACGAATTCACTGATTGATTTCTATATTAGTTAGATGCTTGATATTATTTTATATGTTCAGAGAAAAGTACAGCAATTATTGTACAATTAATCAATTATACTACATTATAGCTACAGCTCTCTCTATATAATAACTTATTATATACGTTAAACACAACAAATCTCGAATATATCCTAAAAAATAACGAAAATGTAGACATCCGCATCCGCATCCGCGGATGTTGAAATCAAACATCCGCATCCGCGGATGTGAAAAAAATGACATCCGCTACATCACTAATATATATATAATATATATATATATTTAGGGTGATTCAAAAAAATCAGTTTTTTTTTTTAATTGTTCAACCTGTATTTTGTTCCCTATGACAAAAAAGTAGTGTATGTATGCCAAATTTGGTGAATTTTAAAAAAATTTACTATGTGCTACCAGGCGTCAAAGTTTCCCTTTTTCAATTTGTTTGTTTTTACAACTTATGATTTTATGTTTAATTGTTTATATTTCAGAATTTTTAATTAATGGTTTATATACTAGCTTGCTTTTAATTGTTGCTTGGAACTCGTAATTTTGATACCAATTAATCGATTATGGAAGCTAGGCCTAACTCACCATCACCCAGTTGCTCATTTGGGAGGAGTTCTACAAGAAAAGAAACTGAAGTATGGCTAATTGGGCAGCCCTCTGCAGTACTAAAAACATCCGTATTACCATCAGAGAAGGAAATGATGGCCCTCTTCATGCACTACAGAAATATTAAAAAGCAAGACATTAGAGAATCATGCTGCTCTACTGCAGATGATGTGCTAGCAGTTTGGAAAAAAGCAGGAATACCAGCAAAACAAAGAATACATGTAGTAGATAAAATTCAAGGAATACTAAAGGAATGACAGCTGCTTAAGAAAAACAAAGCAAACAAATTGAAAAGATCACAAAATTTAAATAATAAAGAAGAAAAATGGAAAGATAAACTGGAAAACTTATTTGACATTGCTCATGAGAATGTTATGCAGCTTATAAAAATAGAAGATAAGAAATTCTTGAAAATGCAACGTGAGAAAGGACGTCATGGAAAAATGGGTACCATTGATAAGGCTGTTGCTAAAAAAGAGCAAAGAGCAGCAGAAAAGCAACAACGTTATGAAAAGAGGAAAGCAGAAGAAGAGATAAAAAAAAGAAGAGTGAAGAGGCTGTCATACTCACCAGTACATCATCAGAATCAGAGGAGAGTAAAAGTGATGAATCTGATTTCTGTGCTGCACAACCTTCAACATGGAAAAGTAAGGTTGGCAAACGTAGAAAAATGTTTGATGATAAATTATTAGGAAGTCTTGATGTTGCAAAATTGAGTGACAGAAATGCGTCTCTTTTTAATGCAAACAATCAGACTTGAATGGGACATCTGCGAACAAATAAAATGCATTTTTCAATACAACGGCAGCCAATACTGGTCCTAGAAATGGTGCAGCTATTCTTCTAGAACAAAAATTCGACAACGATTTATTGTGGCTGGCATGTCGACACCATATATTTGAAATTATGCTGGAAGCTGTTGTTTCAAAGTCTTTATCACCATCTTCTGGCCCAGATATAGTCCTTTTTAAGAAGTTCAGAGAAAAATGGTCAAGCATTAATAAGGAGGACTACGAAACAGCATTATCAGATCCAGATATCTATGAAAATATTCATGACATCAAAGATGACATAATTATATTTGCAACAAATCAACTAGATACATTCCAACCAAGAGACGATTACCTAGAACTATTGCAGTTAACAATTATTTTTTTGGGAGGTGAACCAAAAGGTGGAATCAAATTTAAACATCCAGCGGGACTTCATCGGGCTAGGTGGATGGCCAAAATTACATATTCATTAAAAATGTTTATGTTCAAATCTCAGTTCAAAATTTCAGTAAAAGACAAAAAAGGACCAAAAGACATCTGTCTATTTGCTACTCGGTTATATGTAAAGGCATGGTTTACAGCTCCTGTGCCATCTTGCGCTCCTCGTCTTGCTCTGGAATTATTACAGAATCTTGTAGTCTACAAACAAAATAAATGACACAATTGCATTTGTTGCTATTAAAAAACTGTTAGGTCACCTCTGGTACCTATCAGAAGAACTGGTAGCCTTGGCCTTTTATGATGATGAAGTGCCCACTGAAACGAAAAACAAAATTGTAAAGGCCTTGCAAAATACAACAGAAACTCTTCCTGCAAAACGGGCTTTTCTAGATCCTGCACTTATTCCAACGAAGAAATTAGAAGATTTTGTCATCAAATACTCAAAGATTCTTTACAATAACAGAATTTAGTTCAAAATTTTTACTCAAAGATGCTAAAGAATGGCATAATGATGAAGAGTATAACTCCGCTAAGAAATCTATCAAACAGTGGAAAGTCGTGAATGATATAGCGGAAAGAGGGGTAAAATTAATGGATGAATATAAAAATACTAACACATGATGATCAAAAACAATTCTTTCTACAAGTAGTGAAAAACTACAGGGCTGTTTACCCTGATAGAAAGAAAGAAACATTGATGAAGTAAGGACAGCTAATGTCTCAAATATCATGCTAGTTTAATTATGCATGCTTGTGGTTATGGTAGGACCTACGGGGGAGCTTTCCACATTAAAAAAAGCAATGCGCCTTGTACTGTACCCCCTGAGTGGTGTGGAAAAATTTGACAATTTGAGTCGTTCTGTCAATTTTTAATTGCTGGTAGCAACCCCTAAAAATTAAAAATTTGCTAAAATATTTTAGGATAGTTGTTTTTATGCTGAAATGAACCATTTAAAGGGTTGAACACATTAAAATCTAAAAAAAATTTTTTACCCCCATATTTGAATCACCCTAATATATATATATATATATATATGGGATGAATTTCACAATTAAACACGTGAAATGAATGAATGATGTAAACCACAAGGAAAAAGAAAAATGATTCCAAGGCCTTTCGTGTATTCCCTGACGAGTTGTACTTCTGAATACACGAAAGGCCTTGGAATCATTTTCTTTTTCCTTGTGGGTTTACATCATATATATATAGATAGATAGATAGATAGAATAACCTTTATTAATAGTCTAATAATAAATATAAAAATTTCAATTTACAATGACATGAATAATTGTGAAGCTCGACTATTTATTTAATTTAATTTGGCCCTTAAGCTTTAGGCTTTACTGGGCTCTTATTAAAAATAAGCACCTAGTTGTTATAAATTAATAATAATAAATAAGTAAATAAGTATTATTAATAGTTAAAACATGTATTACAATATTAATGGACAATATTAAACAATATTAGTGGACATTAATCCTAGATTAATTTGCATTCACAACATTTTTTATATCGGCATGCAAGTCATTCCATAGTTTCAATCCAATGAAAATGGGTAGTTTCTGAGATGAAGACAATCTAAATTGAAGTATAACAAACTTTGATCTACAGTATTTCTGGTCTGATACGAGTGGATTTCTTGAGTTACACAATATCTATTTACCCATTGTAAATTAATGATTTTGTTCTTACACTTGTAAATAAAAATAAAATGTGCCAGTTTGGTTATATCGCTGAGCTTTAGTAGGTTTAGCTCTTTAAATAATGCACTAGAGTGATCAAGGAAATCAGCATCAGATAATAACCTTATTGCTCGTTTTTGGATGACAAAGATAGCATTTAATGCGTTGTTAGCGGAGTTTCCCCAAACAAGGGTGCAGTATGTTATATAAGGAAGAACAAGAGTAGGATAAAGAGTCAATAAAACTTGTTTAGGACTACAGTTCTAAGTTTAAACATTATAGCAACGCTCCTTGAAATCTTTTTCGCGATATAATTTACATGATCACTCCATTGCAAATTCTTATCTAGCATTACACCAAGAAATTTTGTTACAGTACACTCCTTTATGGCGATTTCACTAACATTAAGTTCATCAAGATATACATTTCTTTTATTAGTAAAAATCATGAAATTTGTTTTACTGGTATTTAGGAAGAGTTTATTGGTGGTCAACCATTTCATTACGCTGATGAATTCTGAATGAAATATATTCTTAGCTGTATTAACATCTTTGCAAGAAAAAGAGACAGTTGTATCATCTGCAAACATTATGAAGTTCAGTATATCAGATGAACGTGGAAGGTCATTTATATATAATAAAAATAACAGTGGACTCAGAACTGAGCCCTGTGGCACACCATGTTTGACAAGCGCTTTAGTTGAGCAAACCTTATTTACTGATACAAAATGATATCTATTGGACAAATAACATATCGGGTGGTCCGAAAAAAATGACGCATTTTTTAAAAATTAATATCTCAGTAACCCCCTTCCTTATCATGACAATTTTTATATGCAAGATACTTTCAAACTTCTTTTTTTGAATGCAAGAAACGGAATTCTGATATCTTTTATAGTTTTCTCGCAATTAACAAAAGTAACAACATGGGTCAAAAAAACAAAAATCGCAATATAATATCCGTTTTTTATACGATATCATTTTTATACGATATCATGCGATATTTTTGCAAGTTATTACAAAACTCTACAGGAATGAACAAGTCAAATTGTGGATATTTTTATTTTTTAACAATTCGTCAGTACCCTTAATGATGTTGTCAGAGGAAGATCGTATTCTCATTAAAAATTGTTACTGTGAAAAAGGATGGAAGACTGGAAGGTTATTGCAAGAGTTTCCCGGCAAAAGTGGAAAAGGCGTGCAGTGGAAAGACTCTTAAAGAAGATTCGCGAATCGGGAACTACTGCCAGAAAACCAGGAAGCGGTAGACCTAAAACAGCTTCGGTTCCAGAAAATGTGGATTACATCAACGATAAAATCTGCTCTCAAGAAGATAAATCAGGAAGTCATTTGTCACAAAGAACAATTGCTAAACATTTGAATATTGGAAAGACTTCTGTACACCGAATAATTAAAGCACAAAAACTAAAAGCCTTCAAAAGAATAGTATCTTCTAGAAAAAGTGATACTGTTAAGGATAAAAGAAAAACAAGGTGCAGAAAGTTACTTGATAATTTCTCTGTCGTTGATATTAAAAAGATAGTCTTCACGGATGAAAAAGATTTCACTCTAGAAATTCGCGCGAAACCGTCAAAATGATGTTGTCTACGGGCGTGGTAAAAAGTGTGACATTTCAATAAACAGATTGTATCATGAAACGTCAAGATTCTCCAAAAGGTTATGATATCTGCAGGGGTCTCTTGGAATGGCAAGACAGATGTTCATTTTATTGAAACTGAAAAGACAAAGGTGAATTCTGCAAATTACATTGAACTTTTAAGAACAAAATTGTTGCCGGATTGTCGTCGCCTGTATCAAGAAAATGATTTCATATTTCAACAAGATGGAGCACCGTCGCATACAAGCTACGCCACACAGTCGTTTCTGATTAGCAATACACCAAAATTAATAACGAAAAATGAGTGGCCACCACAAAGCCCAGATTGTAATCCTATGGACTACTCAATTTGGGAGTTACTAAAAGAGAAGGTTTACCGAGGTCGACGAGAAAAATTCACCGAATCAGAATTAAAAAGTAAAATACTTGAATCTTGGCAAGAAATTGGCATTAATGAAGTAAGAAGTATTATTTTTGTGTGGAAGAAAAGACTTAGATTAGTGTGTCAACAGAGTGGTGGTCCAATCGATCATTTACTGTAAATTAATTGGTTAAATTTCTGATTAAATTTTTCCTTTCTCATGATATTCGTTTTTTTGACCCATGTTGTACTTTTGTTAATTGCGAGAAAACTATAAAAGATATCAGAATTCCGTTTCTTGCATTCAAAAAAAGAAGTTTGAAAGTATCTTGCATATAAAAATTGTCATGATAAGGAAGGGGGTTACTGAGATATTAATTTTTAAAAAATGCGTCATTTTTTTCGGACCACCCGATATATATATATATATATATAATATATATATATATATATATATATATTATATAAATATATATATATAATGTGTGTGTGTGTGTGTGTGAGATTATTTCTTTGTTTGTACGAAAAAGTCAGGTTTCCCAGAAACAATTTACGATCTTAAAATTCACATTCAATTATTATTAAAAGATCCCCGACTGCAACTAGTTGTATTTTCTTTAATGCTGTTTTCTGACAGTATTTTGGGAGCTATTCTCGTATTACCATATTAAGATGTAACGTTCTTTTTTCTTGTATTTTACTTTTGCATTAGCATGATCAGCTCGTCTCCGATGACTGGCACCAATTTTGCTTTTATTCTGTGCCTCTTATTTGGTATTCTACATTTTTCAGCGCAACTCGAACCTGTTACGTGCAGTTTCGATTAACACTCTTACCGACCATGCTATCCTGAACCTTTCTTTCCATCTTATATATATCATAGTATGATTAATGTGCTTGAAATGTATATACAGTATAGACAGTGGGTCAAAATTATGAATCTACTGTACTTTGATTTGACTTTGGAAAATTACATACAAAAGTGCAGTGGAACTTAATTGGTAACTTAACAAAAGTAAATGAGTAGTATTTAAAAAAGGACCATAAATGGAAGCTATAATTTCGTATGTTGTTTGTCTCCTTTTAGCAGCCAATACAACAACCACTCCTCGTAACACCGACTCGGATTAAAATATCTGTCGAGTGATTATGTCCACAGTTTCGTTGTACCGATTACTTCCCATATATCACACACTAAAAAGGAATAACAACATTTGGAATGTTTGTGGACTCTTCTTTGTCATATATTACGAATCTTCATGGGTTATTTTTGGAATGCTCTCCTTCATTCATAGTGGAAACATATTCCAAGATTGACGTATGGAAATTTTTATTATGTAATGGTTAGATGAAATAGCCGTCGATTATCGTTTAATTTTTTTAGAGAAACAAGCAGAGCCTTCGGCTCACTGCCCTACGGGCACTGCTTGTGCTTCGCAAACTCGCCTACGGCGATGGCACCTTCGGTGCCTGGGTTACCCCTTTGCGGGGAGGTCATTCTCCCTCACCCCCTTTATGCAACTTGGGGGCTAACCCCCTTCCCACTTACCCCCACCCTTCCCCCATTACCCCCGGGGAAAGGGGGCTTGCACCTTGCAACAATTGATCAACATTGCAATTGCATATATGCACTTCATTTTTTTTTCACTTTTTCATGTATTTTTTTTATTGGTATAGGGACTATGAAATTTCCTTGGCGTTCAACCCAACGATTCGACTATGACAACAGCAAATCCAGAACTTTTATTCGATGAAGGTTCAGATAATTCTTGTGGAGGTTGAACTTGTGGACCTGAAAATGAATTTTTTACTCCCTAGGCTTTGACCACGTGGTATGGCATGGTGAATCAAGATATAATGTTATTGTTCTGTCTTCAGAACCACTGATTTTTTTTCGTCTCTCTAGTGCCATACCCACTGTAGCAATCCCATATCATTATAGAGCCCCACCATGTTTCATAGAAGGTTTTGCACATTGTGGGGGCTAATTTCTCAGTGAGTCTGCTTGATGTACTGTCTCGTGTTTCTATCAAACAAATCCATTCTGTACTCTTTCGTAAAAAAGATCCTTTCCCGGTCTTCAGCAGTAGAATTCTTGTTTTTTGCCCATATGCATTTTAAAAAAAGTCTTATTGGATAAAAACATTAAAAAAGCTACTCTGGAATTTGCATTTTAAACAAATTTAAATAGTATTTTATGTTCAGAGAAGTTACACGTCACTGATCCAGCCATCTTCCTTGGTCATCGCCTCGCGAATTTTACTGAATTCAGACTATTCCCTGTTCACTCTTCGCTAAAAACGAGGTCTTAATCTCTTCAAAGTAGTCATTTCCCGTTTTCTTTAAGCAGTTTCTTATGCTTCAGTGTAAACCAGAGCTAAAGAGTGTTGAAAAAAAAATTGATTTTCTATCACATTTTTAAATGTATATTTTCTAAAGAAATCATAAATTTAGCATGGTTTGTCCAAAAAGAAAGTTTGAAAATCCATTTTTTTAGTTGCAACGTTTTATTCGTATTTTTATCATTACGTCGTATCATCGTTGCTTTGAGAATTTTCATGGTGTCCACTGTCCAAGAAAGTTAAATCTCGTATCGCGAGACTTGAATTCAGTGTGGCTCGCGTTTGTTTGCTGATGTCGTTCGCAACGTCAAACGTCAACTCAATGTCAACCTATTTCACATTTTCGTTGTTAGAGCTAAATCTGAAGGAAAAAAAAGTAGATCTGGTCTGATCTCAGTTTGTTTCCATTTTTATTACCAAAATAAAATCGATAACCCTCATTATTATTACATTCATATTTGTGCACTCTTCATCAATCGATAGATTGCTGGGCGCCGGAGGGGGGAATGGGGAGAGAGTTAACTGCAATTTTGGAGAGGCAATAACAATGTAATAATTACTGTATTTCAGTTCTGGATTTTGTCATGGCGAACAACATTAATTTTTTAATGGAAATGAATTTAAAATATATTAGTAATAATAAACATAACACTGGTATGCATATGAAATTTTTTTTGTCTGCTGTGAGGGTTTTTTCAACTCATATTATATAATTCGACCATGCTGAATTCGAAAATGACATTGGTTTTCCTCAATCAGGTCAGGTTTTTTCTCTATTGGCCATTTATTATAAGTCCAATTTTATCCCCAAATTTATTGATTTTTTTTAGCTTAAACACTGTAGATACGAGTAATATTATAAGAACACTCGTGAAAATGAAAACATTGTGTGAATAAATACTTTTATTCATACAGTGAATATGGAAAAAAGTTTATTGAGGAAGGAATGAAGTTTTTTTGGCTTTCCGTCTGTGTTTTTCTTCGGGCACGTCTCGCTTCAAACACCAGCAATAGTCCGCCAGCATATTGATATCCCAGTTTCCCTGGTACCTCTCTTCCATTATTTTGATATCTTGGTGAAATCGTCCCCCTGTTCCTCACTATAATCCCCGCAATTTTCAGGAAAATAGTCCAAGTGGGACCACAAAAAGTGCATTTTTATGGACATGCGCGACCCATGAGCTTTGAAAGCTTCCATCAAGTTTTCGACAACGGACTCGTATTCTAGACTTCTACGCTTGCCAAGAAAATCAGTGACAACTGATTTGAATGCCTGCCAGGCATTCTTCTCAGTTGGAGTCATTGCGTTTTCGAACTGAGTATCCTTGATCAAAGTTCGAATTTGAGGACATCAAAAACCCCAGCATTTAGTTTAGCATCAGATATATGAGGAAATTTACTCTCGAGATATCGGAATGCTGAACCCTCCTTATTCATTGATTTGATGAAATTTTTCATCAAGCCCAGCTTAATATGAAGTGGTGGGAGCAAAATTTTTGTTGGTGGTACAAGGGGCACTGAAACGACATTATGCGACCCAGGTTCAAAATTCTCTCTGGATGCCCATTCACGCTGTGCATAGTGCTTCTCATCCGCTCGGCTATCCCATTTGCAGAGGAAACATGGGTATTTCGTGTATCCCCCTTGCATTCCCAGTACAAATGCCACAATCTGAAAAAAAATGAAAATATTTAAAGAATTTAGAGAATTTGTTCTATCAAATAAAAAATCTATGCATTGGACTGTATCACTTCTGTGGGGAAGTTAAGTGTTCTTATACGCTCTCAAATAACCTTTGGAAAAACAACATAGTCAATAGCAATAGTTTACTTATGATATTAGTATTACCTTCAAATCTCCACAGATCCTCCAGTTATGTTGGTCGTATACGAGAGCATCCAGTAAAATTTTCATGTTATCGTAGCTCTCAGTAAGTTGTACAGAATGTGCTACAGGGACTGATGCAACCCTATTCCCAATGTTGAGAAGTACTGCTTTCAAACTTCGTTTAGACGAGTCTATAAATAGCCTCCATTCTGATGCGTTATATGGCAGGCCCAAGGATTCGATTAGCCCCTCAACATTGCAGCAGTACACTAAGGAAGAGGTATTTTCGTGCACTGCAAAAAACTTGCGGAATTCTTCCTCTCGTTTCCTATACCAGGAGAATGTTGTTCCCGGAGCCAGCAAGTTGTCCTCTCGAAGTCGTGAGCCCAAGATCTCGGCAGCTAATTTGGAAAGTCCTAAATACCTGGTAAGATCATTAAGTTTGGCCTGGTTGAGAGGCCTCGGCTCATTTGAAGCGGTATTTTGAGGTATATACGACTGGGACTGGTCAATGGCATTGGTCATTGATTCATCATCAGAATCATCGAAGTCCAGGGTTTGAGGTGGGTCGGGTATTGGAATTCCCTGACCATGGGTCAGGTCTCATAGCAGAAGGAATGTCAGGGTATACAACACTGTGTTTATTCTTCTTGTTAACTCCTGAAAATAGAAACACAGAAACATGGATATAAAACTTGCATATGAAATAGAAGAAGCATTCAGACAGTGGCGGCTCGTGATGGAAGGCTGCGGTCTGTAAGATATGAAATAGGTCGATGGAGTCTGTATATTTTCTTTCTTTTTCATTTATATTGTCCCTTCGGGGACAATATGAATGAAAAAGAAAGAAAATATACAATCATTGTATATGTAAATGTAACTTGTATAACAATATGTATGTGTAAATGTATTTTCTATAACAATATGTATATGTAAATGTATGATTACCATTATGGTGAATATTATGCTATATATGGTGAATATTATGTCAAGTTTCATACGAGGATTTCAAAATATTTAAGAAAAATAAATTTATAAGCCCACCTTGGAGGTTTGTCATGCAGAAATAGCAATCTGTCACGTGATCCTTTCCTTCTCTCCAAATCATGGGAATTCCAAAAGGCAAAGATTTCGCTCTGCCTTTGCTCCATCTTCTCAAATTTTCAATGCACGTCTTGCAGCACATATGAGGGGCGAAATTTTTGTCCTGGTCCCCTAGCTTAATTCCAAAGTATGCTCTATACATTGTCTTCACAAATTTAGTGATTTGGGACTGGTTATTTGGCATGGTAACCGTCCCACATATGTAGCAGAATCTATTGGGATCATTTTTACACGCTCTATTCATTATGAAATATTTTATCTATATGCCTGAAAAGTAAAAAAAGATATTATACAAGTGAAACAAGTGATGATAGATGTTACTGTTCCAATTCCGCTTTGACAAAATCACGAAAAATTCTATTTTACTTATGAGGCCATAGGCGGATAACCTGAGCTGATTGAGAAAAACGGATTGCAGATTCGAAATCAGCAGGAAAGACTCTATAAGAATCACTTACAAAACCCTTGACAGCAAAATTGATGCATACCAGTGTAATTTATGATCACGCATGAAAATTTTGACTGAAGTGTTTTTCTGCCATTTAGTAATTATATATTGAAACGTTGCAGTTCCAATAACTAAATTACATTTAGTAATGAAAAATAGCCGAATTACAACCTAATTCTTAGTAAAGTTCTTTACACGCGTCTATTTTAAATTTTATTCGCCCTTTTTTATCTACTAATACAGGGGTTCTCAAACTTTTTGTCACTTCGTGCCCTCTGATTCATCAGACAATCGGCTAGTTACCCCCATTAGTAAGAATTCACAAGATACAGCAATATCAATAATAAATGCTTTATTAAATGAATAAACAACAAATTACATACGTAAATAAAATTAGGGGTAGCTACAATTCTTGAATTTTAGTGTGAGGGATGTGCCTGATGTGTGGAAACTAGCTTCTTAATTTCAGGTGTAGTGCTTGATAAGGAAACTCGAAGGTCATGTTCCACGTTTAGTCGAGAGCGATATTTAGTTTTTATATTTAACAAAGCTGAAAATTCTTGTTCATATAGATAAGTACTGGGAAACATTAGCAGTGACTTCACCACCACATTAGCTACAGCAGGATAAGACAGTGGAAAAGTTTCAAATACATCTCGGGCTGTAAGTCATTCACCAACTCAATAAATTGATCCTGCAAGTCTTCTACGAGCAAGTGCACGTCAACGATGAATGGATTTCTTATCAATTTTAAATCCAATTCGTTCAATTCTGGTAAATATAACTGGAACTCCAGCAGCAGAGAAGAAATATGCGCCAACACTAGCTGAGTCATGTGAATTTTATCATTTTCCTCATTATTCTCAAGCGCATCGCTAAGATGCTCAAACATACAAAGGTTTTTGTCTTTCACTTTTGCTTCCCATAGTTTGTTTCATATTGAATGCTGCAAGTTTGTCCACTGGTTATCTGACATTTTTTTGGCAAATTTGTTTTGCCGTCTCGTTTGAAGAATTCAGTCAGCTCGTTTTTCAATGACTCAACTCTTGCTACCACATTTCCCTGTGACAGCTAGCGTACCTCGGTGTGAAATAGCATGACATCTGCATCAAATTCCTTGCAAAGTAGGTGGAAGAGGCGAGTACTGAGGACATTAGACTTGATAGCATTCACCATATGAACGAAATCATCAAGAACTAATCTTAGTTCTGGTGGGAGTGTTTTAGATGCCAGAGCATATCGGTGAATCGTGCAATGAAGATGCTTTGAATCGGGGCTCGCTTCCTTCATTTTTGCTAGAAATCCCGAATGCTTGCCGAGCATCGCAGGTGCTCAATCCATTGTGCAAGCACACACATTGTCCCAAGTCAGAGTTAGAGACCTCTAAGAAAATGTCTTCTCTAGTAGTAGATTCGAGAGCATGACAAAACAGTTCTTCTTTGAAATCTTCGCCATTTATATATCGCGCGAAGACGAGTAGTTGGGCACAACTGGCACGTCTGTCGATTCATCGAGCTGAATTGAAAATTTGCTTAATGGTGCTTCACGTATTTCAGCAACTACTTGGTGCTTGATGTTCTCCGACATCTCTAAGATTCTCCGTTGGCCAGTATCGTTTGAAAGAGGCAATGATGCTACCTTATTCTCGGCAGAATGCAATGCTATGAGGTTGATATTCTTAACGATACCATGTATGAGGCGCGTAATGCTGCCTCATTTTGTGTTGGCTAATGCTCCCGGATCGATCAAAACGTGCTCGCTTCAGTCCCGCTTCTTTTCGTTTGAAGAAGGGAACGTCCTTATTAACAAGTTTCGTATAGCAGCCACTTAAGTGTCTCTTGAGGAAACTTGGCTTTAGTGAATCTAATGAGAACATCTTGTTGCATATAACGCACTGAGGCAGCTCGATCCCATTTTTTTTTAATAGATGTGAACCCATACTGTATATAGTTTTCGTTATACCGACGTTTCTTAGTTGCAGATGCCATCACAATGCCCATAATTGTAATAAAATTAAAATTGCATTATTACTATATGCACCACTATTATATATCACAATGCCTGTAATTGTAATAAAATTAAAATTACAATGCAGTAGTTACATTTTTGGTAACAACATTTTATAACAATTTTTAACACATGCCAGATGCAATTTTTTTTATCAGTTCTACATTTGTGACGTTCATAATAAAAATTGAAATTTGGCCAATCTAATTTTAGTATAATATGAAATTGAAAAAAAAAATTAATATATGACTCACCAAATTCCTTAGTCAATTTTTTTTTTAAAAACTCGCTTCACACTGCTGCTTTGATAACGTTTATGATGCAGAAACATTCAGCGAGGCTTATATATCGTTAAATAAAAATTCTAGAAGTTTCTGGCAATGAGTGAAATAAATGTTTTCAACATTTTTTAGAATATTCACTTGAATTATGTCGAAATAAATATATACAGCGTAAATTTTGTCCATTCTTTCCCGTACCCCAGAGCGGGGCACCGCAAACTCAAAATCACTTCCGCAATCGCAAATCCGCAAACTCAAACCTTACCTTCCGCACCCGCAAATCCGCAAACTGCTTGCCATTTTTGGTGCCGCAAACGCAAATCCGCAAACGCAAACCATATTTCCAATTTTTACAGTGCTGGGCACTTCCGCAAACTGCAAATTCCGCAATCGCAATTTTAACTATAAAAAGTATCCAAAACATTAAAGAGGTATAAAAGTTTTTATATCTTTTTAATGTTTAATGTTTTAGCCTTGTTTTTATTAAAAACAAGGCTAAATAATTTATTACAATAAATCACTATTGTAGAAGAAATAAAAATACTACATATATTGATATATTATATTGAACAAAAACACCTCCTGCAAGTAAATAGTAAATAAATTAAATAATAAATTTAATCATTTGAATTTCATAAATTTTGAGACTTAGACACGTTAGAGAAGACTGTACTGTAACTGTAGTAACTGTACACACATTACATTACACAAGTTAAATTAAGTTAACACTGTGACTGTACACAACTTGAACTCACTGTACAACTCAACCCCTCTAGCCTCTACAAGTGTACGCCTCTGGCTTTGTCAACAAGTTCAGTCGTCCTCCAGTGGCCACGTGGGAAATTTGCGGAAAGATTTGCGTTTGCGGTCTTATTTCCGCAACGCAAATTCACTAATTTGCGATGACTTTGCCGCAAACGCAAATCCACAAACGAAAAACATACTTCCGCAATTGCGGAAGTGCCCAGCTCTGCCGTACCCCCAGGAAACCTTTAATACGTACCCAGTTTGAGAACCCCTGCAGTAATAGTTAGTAGGCCATCTATATGTATGATCAGCAGTGTAGTAGTGCTAAATAAAGAAGTGAGGGAACGCATTTTGAAAGTGTTACTCAGATGCGGGGGGGACAATGGCGAGCGCGGCGAGCCCATACAGCTGACCAATTTCAGGGATATTTTGAGGTCATATGCACTGGATATTAGGATATATTCCAAGGTTGAAGATGCAGTATTTCCAGTGTCATTAGATATACGACATCCAGTACGATCAATAAAAATAGCTAACAACTGGAATGATTAACTAAAAAAAAGTTAACAACTGGTACGCCGTGGTGACTGTTTCACCAGATCTTTATAGGCTAGCATTGCCTCAGTCGAAGCTAAAAGAAATGAAACAGTTAATGATTCTTTCTCATATTTCTTCTAAGGGTGGGAATTAAAATTTCATGACGTTAGAGATTTGTACGTTCGGATTTATTTGAAATAGTGAGGGAACGCCGTTCCGTCTACCAAAAAAAGTAAGGGAACGCCGTTCCCACAGCACTACACCACTGAATTGATCAGCCTTCAGAGTTACAGGTTAATAAAGACCGCAAGATCCTGTCTAGGCTCTCCCGTGAAAGAAGTAGAGAAACGGAGAAAAGCAGCAAATGAAAGTAAAGAACAGTGAAAACTATGATACTGTACTATGCTTACACTTATAAACGCTCAAAACTTTCACAAAGGAGTAGTAGGTACTAGTAACAAATTATAATGCAGACAAAGCTGTTCCTCCTCCACCCAGCACTACTGATACAAAATTGTTCTGAAGAAGATTTATAAAAAAGTATGAAATAGTAGTATGTTGAAAAGAATAGCTTCAGATTTCATTCACGCAATGCGTACACTTGTCTTATGTACCCAATTATTTATAAGAGTGGAAAATAAAGGATAGCATGAAGCATTAGACTACTTAATCTAATCTACATCATGCACTTTTTCTTTATTTATTAATTATATATGAAATGTAATAAATTATTTCGATGAATGTTAAACGTCACCGTGGTGAGAGAGTGCCATTTTAAAATTAATTATTTGTACTGTATTAACATTTTCCGCGCTGGAATTACTTCGACGAGGGAGCATTGATCCAGAGGCACCTCCAGTCGATTAGCGCACGAGATGAAGAAGTAGATTGCGCTATATTAATAGCACAAGGGTGTGTAAACATTTCTAATGGTGCCCCCTCTCACTTTTATTAAGACTGTTTTCGCGACTTCTCCACACGCGTTTATTAATATAATCATTATCGTCTGATTTATGCACTTATCCAAAAATATTTAAGCACTAAAGAAGTTAGAATCAAGTATTAGAATTTCCTTTATTATTATACAGATTACATTCAATAGTCATTCGAGTGTAATTGTAATTCCTAAAAATCCATTCTGAAAGTATCAAAGGGATGCTAATTGAATAGAAACGAGAAAACTAAAATGTTGAAAAGTTTTTATTTTATTGCACCACAAAAAAAATCTTTATTGCGCGAAAGTAATCATTACGAAGATATCTGTAAACCTTTATCATATTTATTTAAGATGCCATTTATTGCACAAAAATAAAAATCACCGCAAAGATATTAAACACATTTGAAAAATAAAAAAAATTAAAAACAAATAAATGTACAGATGCAAGGTTGTTTTGGTGTACGAGGTTGGGTCATTCAATACGATAGGTGAGCCTGAATAAAAATGATTTTAAAAAGGCTTTTTTTTTTTTTAAGGTTTTGCAGATTTGAAATTCTAATCATTCCTGATTCTTGCACTCCCCCGTGAGTTTTCATGCCCCCAGGTTATATATATATATATATATATATATACAGGGTGTCCCATAAATCTGGAACCAGTGTGTGTATATATATATATTATATATATATAGGGTGAGTCAAAAGTCCGGAAACATAGGAATAATGTTACATGTGCTGCAATCCAGCCCAATATCCTCGAAAGAGTCCAGAAATGTCTGGAGGTGAAAGGAGAACATATAGAGCACATCTTATAACATTACTTGTAACATGTCTTTTTACAATAAAAGTTTCCTATCCTTTCTATGTTTCTGGACTTTTGACTCTCCCTGTATATATAAAATAATAATGATGATGCGACGCGTTTTGGGAGGATCGGTTTTTTAAACTTTTTTTTATGTCGCTCAGAAGTAATTTTATTTAAATTTTCAATAAAAAGTTTTCAAATAATGCAAAAACTTTTTTGCATTATTAACTAGAGTTTATTAGTTTAATTTATAACGTTAATTACATGTAAATAAGTACGCTATTTTAATGTAGCCCATCTACCATATAATTATGGTTGGGATTTTGACTATAGCGTACTTTCCTGTCCCTGATTGCCCCTAACTGTTGAAAATGTATAGAAGAATTGAAAGTATTAGGTTACCTCTAGGACAGGGGTCACCAATAGGCATGACATGACCAAAGTCGAATTTAGTAGCGTAATGTCTACGTTCGACTTTATGTAAGTCGGCTTTACTCCACATTGACCTTTATGCAAGAATATGGGGTTCGAATAAAAATTATTTAACATGAATGTAAATGCCGTGCGTAAGGTCGAGATTTTCGACATTATGCAAGTTCAGAAATTTTAGTGTCGACATTGTGCAGATCGACCTTGTTCCGCTACTCCATCAATAGGCGTTCCGCGGTCGGGATCCGGACTGTTGACGACGGATTTTATACGAACCTCCGAAAGAATTAAGATCAGCTTTTCTATTTTTTGTAAAATTTAAATCTAGTTTCTATTCGGGGGATTGAAAGTGGTGGTGATAAGTTATGTTCGGTAAAATAATGGCCACATTACAACACGCCCTTAAAAAAGAAAATATGGGTAACGAACCTTTGATGAGTTACAAAAATACTTATACGGACTCCGGAGAAAATTAGTTGGTGACACTGGATTTGAACAACTTTGGAGTCTACCTGTATTCGAATCCTCTGCAGCAGCTCTCCTCATTTGTGGGTTAGAATTAGATGAAGGAGAGTTGCTTTCTACTCTCATCCTGTCCTCATAGCCAACTACGCTTGGATGACCAGGGACTTTAGGCCAGGAGCCTGTGGAGATGATTCTCGAAATTATTCGGGTTGGAGTGCTGGAGGTCCCTCAGTTCTTTTGGCAGCACGTCAAAGAGTTTGGGGCTTCGTGTTCTGAGTATTTTCTATCTTGGTTTCATGGCCTACGCGGGTGTGATAGTACAGAATCTACCTGTTATCTAGTTTCAGTGTGTTTTTATTTCATCTTTAAGTTCAGGACATATCTCTGGAGTATTTTCTACATATTATCGTGTATCGCTCACGTCTTCTTTCCAAAGAGTAGAGTTTCAAGGATTGTCATGACCAGTTGTCTTTATTTTTCGTTTCTTCTTCTATCGTAGACGTAAAAGTTTTCTATTTGACTTCTACTTTTGCAGTCTAGTTTTCTGTATGAACTTGTGAGTACTGAGCAATACTCAATTATTGGTAGGACTAAACTCTTCTAGCATGGTATTTGCTTTTCTGTTGTGGGAGCTCCTCCGGATATATGTCCCCGATCAGAAAAATTTGGAGGGGCGATACTGGATTGATCTTGTCCGTTATTCCGTCTGTCTGTTCGTCAAACTTTCGTGTCCGGGCTATAATTTTTAAACTGCTTAACATCAGTGATGTAGTCGAGACCACCAAGTCCGAGACTGAGACCGAGACCGAGACCTGATCCTGTGAGACCAAGATCGAGACCGAGATCAAAGGTTCGAGATCGAGATCGAGACCAAGCTCATGCCCTTTCCGCCGTGACATCATTGATGACGTCATTTTTTAACATTTACAATTGGCAATTGCGATTTGTTCTACGAATCGGTACGTTGTAAATATAAGTGATGTGAAGGGTTGTCGAGTTATTCTATGCTTTATTGAATTTATCGGTACTGTTTTCTTTATGTTGTATTTCTTGCATTATTTTTGTGTGAAACATTTTATTTTTTCAAATACATATTGGATGGGAGGATAATCGTTTTTATCACGCCACAGAGGTTGACACGCCGTTTGGCAACACTAAGTGGCCTTATAATATATACTTATATATATATAATATACATAATTCTCTATTTAGTGTTTCCATTTTCAATAAAATTAATCTGACGGGGGCAGGGTGGGCAAATTTTTTTGTAGCGCTAACCTCCCCCCCCCCCCCCCCCCCCCCCCGCAAGACAAACGTGGCAACTCAAAATAGGGTGACTGATTTGTGAATACCTAGAGTCCCTTACTTTTACAAACTTTCAGAAACATTCTGAATTGTGTCTGTTCAACCAAGCCACCATCATGAGTATGCCAATAACATGTATTTTTCATTACGGTCTCGAAAGGTCTCGGGGAGAAAAACCGAGACCACGTCTGTCGAGACCGAGATCTAAATAGTGGAGACCGAGATCGAGATCGAGATCTGCAAATTGGGTCTCGAGATCGGTCTCGAGACCGAGACCGATCTCGAGACGTACATCACTGCTTAACATAAATGAATGAAACTTCCCACACACACATGTATACTCCCAAACGAAGTGTCTTGAGCAAGAATCAGGTTCCTGCATCAAAGGTTATCGTCACAAATAAAGGTCCACGCCATACCTTTTGAATTACGCGTACTATAATAAGAGAGCTGTCCATCTGTCTGTCCGTCTGTCCGTCACACTTTCAGAAATTGTGAGAAAAAAATTCAGAAATTGTATTACGGGCGGCAATGTGAAGCTCAAGATTTTCATGACTGTGTTCTTTTCTGTAGTTTAGCAATGGGGGAAGGGTGGGGGTAATGGGGGATGGGTGGGGTAATGGGGAGGGGTTAGCCCCCAAGTTGTATGAATGGGGGTGAGGAGGTTTTGGGAGATACCAGATTCAGAAATGTTGACACAATGTGAAGCTCAAAATTTTCACGGCTGGGTTCTTTTTTTGTAGTTTTAGCCTGTCTAACCGTCAGCGAAGCGGCGGGAACTGTACTAGTATATATATATATATATAATAATATATTATATATATGCAATGAAATCACAGAGCAACACGTGATCTTTTTAATAACAAAGAACCACAGGAAAAGGAAAAGGAAACACGAAGTCCGAGCGCTTTCGTGATATATTCACATCTTCAGGGACAAGAAAGAAATTTTTCTTGTCCCTGAAGATGTGAATATATCACGAAAGCGCTCGGACTTTGTTTCCTTTTCCTTTTCCCTATGGTTCTTTGCTTATATATAGTGCGCAAAAGTCGCGCATATATATATATATATATATATATATATATATATATATATATATATATATATTTGCGCTTCGGTGGTCTAGTGGTTAGTTTCGCTGACTACAAATCCACCGGCCCCTCATTCGATTCTAGGTGATGATAGTCTGCTCGCAGCAAACCCAGCTGTAGCTATCCTGGGTAGCCAAGTGTTTAAGATATTAAGCTTCTACATGGTATTGGTTATACAGATATCGTGAAGTTCGAGCAAATTGAAATCTATATATATATATATATATATATATATATATATATATATATATATATATATATATATATATATATATATATATATATACATACACGAGGGGCGGTCAGAAAATAAGTTTACACGGCATATAATTTCGTAACTAAAGAACCTACATTGATTATGTTTGTAACAGATGAATTCGTTAATCATTGTTGGCAATACTGCACGTCGATTCGGCTGCCATCTACCGTATATTGGTTATATCGAGTCAGTTGAACATGGCGGCTCGACTGGAACAGTGCCCTGCCCTACGGAGTAGTCCAGAACGTTTACGTTTAATGGCCGCTGGCCGCTCGTAAACGTTCCAGTGTTGAACAATATGCAGCTGCATTGATTGTTGTGCCTTTTTGCATGAAGTCTGCGAGCAAAACGCCTTTGTGGTCCCAAAACACGGTAACTATCACTTTGCCAGCGGACCTCACAATCTTGAACTTCTTTGGTCGCGGGGACCCAGGGTGTTTCCATTCCATGCTGGCACGTTTTTCCGGAGTGAAGTCGCGCATAATATGAATTTTCAGTGTTGACTATAATATATTATTTTATTTTCTTTTAGGTAGGGGATGGCTGAGAAATTAATAATTAATAGACGAGAGGGTGAGCTTGGTTTTTAACAAATCGATGAATTGGTACAGAATTTAAATTCTGTACCGATTGATCGATTTATAGTACCTGGTATTCCATGCATTAATCTCCCTCTCGTCTGTTGTTAATTTCGCAGCCATACTCTACCTAAAAGAAAAAAATAATATATAACAGCTCAACAAAAAAATTTTTTGTTTCGTTGCCAAGGAAATTCGTACGAATTTAGGGTATTTTGGGGTTGCTGAATTCCAAAATGAAAGTAGTTTTTCCGATTTGGCTCTAGTTCTTGAGATAATGAATACCCTCAATTAATAGGAAACGTAACCATAACGCGTGCGTCTGTCAAAGCAAGCATCTGAACTTTTAGCATCCAGACTAAAAGAAAAGAACTGTCTACAGCCAGAAGCTAAAATAACAGGTTATCGGACAAGAGAGGCGGGACTTCTTCCTTACTTCAGCCAAGATGAAGAACTTGTATACTGCAATAACATCCCTGGACTTGTTTTTCAAATGGGACTGGAATATCGACCAGGAGATTGGCGGCTTTTTATAGACAGCTCCAGTAGAAGCTTGAAATGTGTTTTATTGCACAATGGTAACCGATATGCATCTCTTCCAATTGCTCACTCAACAAAACTTAAAGAAGAATATGAAAATATCAAAATGGTCCTGCAGAAACTCTGCTATCATGAGCACCAGATGCCTATTTGTGTTGATCTAAAGATGGTAAACTTCTTGCTTGGGCAGCAAAGTGGATATACGAAGTACCCTTGTTTCATCTGTTTATGGGATAGTAGGGCAAGGCAAGATCATTGGAAAAAAGTGACATGGCCTTCAAGAGAAAACATGACTGTAGGTGCAGCGAACATCATTAACGAGCCTTTGGTTGACAGGGAAAAAATCATCCTCCCACCACTTCATATCAAGCTGGGACTAATGAAACAATTTGTTAAGGCCTTGGACAAAGATGGCGATTGCTTCAAATACATTTGTAGATCGTTCCCTGGACTAAGTATGGAAAAACTAAAAGCTGGAATCTTTGATGGCCCTCAAATCCGTACACTTATCAAGGATTCTAATTTCACAAAATTTATGAATGGTGTTGAAGCTTCTGCCTGGTGCAGTTATGTCTCAGTTGTCAAGAACTTCTTGGGTAACCACAAAGCAGACAATTATGAAGAACTAGTGCAAAACATGCTCACAAACTTTGAAAAGTTGGGTACTAATATGAGCATAAAGGTACACTTTCTCCATAGCCACTTACACAGATTTCCGGATAATCTTGGTGATTTTAGCGAGGAACAAGGGGAGAGGTTTCATCAAGATATCAAGGTGATGGAGGAAAGGTATCAAGGCAGATGGGACAGACACATGATGGCAGACTATTGCTGGAACCTCCAACGTGATTGTCCTGATAACCCACATAAAAGAGAATGTACAAACAGAGATTTACTATACATTAATTGTAATTATGCGAATCAGCTTACTGTGTGTATCTGTTATTATACCGAATAAAATGCCATTATGTAAGCACACCGGACAAAAAATTAGTCACCCCTAATAGCACCGATAGTAGGAAGTTCAAGGTCACACAGAGGGCGCTGATGTAGCATTGGTAAGTGACAAGTAGCGGTGACGTAGCACACAGGATCAGATCTGTTTCGTGAGGTGGTGAAGAACAAAGTGTGTGTTGGATATAGTCTGCAAAATGGGTCGTGAGGCAGACGTTACTCAGTGGCAAAAAGGAGCCATCGTGTTTGGCAGAGCCCACGGACACAAAATGTCTGAAGTAGCCCAATTTGTTGGTGTGTCAACGCGTACTGTCCAGCGAGTTTACAAAGAGTGGTGTAGTTCGCAATCAACTGACAATCGACGGCGTAACTGTGGCCGGAAAACAATTCTCGACAATAGGGGCCGCCGCCATGTTTCTCGTCTAGTAACCAAATCGTTTTCAAACCAGAGAACAATTGCTCCAAGAAACCAATGAGGTTCTCCAGCGACCAATTTCCGAACGGACATTGCGACGAGAACTGCATGCGATGGACATCTGGAGCAGGGTACCACGGAAGAGGCCGCTGTTAACAGCAAGTCACAAATTGGCACGTTATAAATGGGCTCAGAGGCACAAAAACTGGACTGCGGCAGATTGGAAACGTGTAATTTGGTCCGATGAGTCCCGTTTTTGTTTGTTCTCCAATGATGGGAGGCGACGAGTACATCGCAGGTCCAATGAAGCCTTTAATCCTGAATGCGTCGAAGGTGTTGTTCAGGCTGGAAACAGAAAGTGAAGCGCAGGAATAGACACCCACGGACTCTGGCGGAACTTCGGGACCGGCTGATGAACGAGTGGCAGCAAATCGTAGAGTCTGCCTCGCCGGATTCGTGCGGTTATCAAGGCCAGAGGCGCCGTCACACGTTATTAGGTACATTCTGAGAGGGGTGACTAAATTTTGTCCGGTGTGCTTATTTCATGTGTTTACTTTTGTATGATTTGAGACAATTTTAATGCGATTTGTAAGTAGGCTCCGCCTGAACATTAAATTTTTTACATTTTTACGTGTTTCAATGGGGTACCAATTATCTCATAAATTAGAGCCAATCTAGCAAAACCGATGTCATATTCGGAATCAGCACCACAAAGTTACCCCAAAATCACTCTAATATGATTGGCAATAAAATGAGTGTTGACCAGTGTAATCAATACTGAAAATTCCTATGATGCGTCTCGTCTCCTGTGACAAAGCGCTCGAGAAATTCTTGATCACTGACAGACTCGGAATATCTTTGCAGAAATGACAGGGCACTGTTCCAGTCGAGTCGCCATGTTCAACTGACTCATATAACCAATGTACGGTAGATGGCAGCCGAATCGACGTGCAGTGTTGCCAACATTGATTAACGAATTCACCTGTTACAAACATAATCAATGTAGGCCCTTTAGTTACAAAATTATAGGCCGTGTAAACTTATTAACTTATTTTCTGACCGCCCCTCGTGTACCACACACACACACACACACAGGGTGTTATCAAATTGTGTTTCATAATTAGTATACATATTCAGAACGTCAGAGTGAACAAACAAGTTCCAATGAACATAATAGATCTGCAATTGCTTCGTTTCCGAGATACATTGCTTTTTTTGCCGAGGACGATCCAATTAAAATCCACTTTAAAGTCGTTAAAGTTTATCAAAGATTATTTACAGCAAGTGCTCAAAGTAGTTTCCCTGCATCAGAATACATGCTTCAACGTTTCGTTGAAAATTTTGCCGCATACGTTCGAAAACACCAACATGATTGCGTATTGTTTCTGAACAATCTTGAACACGTTGCCACAATTCATCTATGTTATTAACTTCTCTCGCATAAACAACATTTTTCAAATAACCCCACGAAAAAATGTCAATTGCATTTAGGTCCGGAGACCTGGGGTGGCCAAGCGACGGGACTATGCCCATCGCTGAGGATATTCTTCATTCAGAAAATTTCTAACAGCAACAGTATTTTCATAAACTTTATTGACTTTAATTTTAATTGGATCGTCCTCGGCAAAAAAAAGCAATGTATCTCGGAAACGAAGCGATTGCAGATCTATTATGTTCATAGGAACTTATTTGTTCACTTTCACCTCCCGAATATGTATACTAATTTATGAAACATAATTTGATAACACCCTGTATATATTCGTGTGATTATATATATATATACATATACAGGCCCTCTCAGAGGTTCAGAGAGGTCCGGGCCACTTCCAGCTTTTGAGGCCCATAGTTAAAACCAATTATTACTTTTTGTGCAAAACATTATATTCAAACCTGAAAGTTTCTAAATTTGAGGCCCAGGCCAAATGGCCCTTCTAGCCCCTTCCCTCTGATAGGCCCTGTGTGTATATATATATATATATATATGGGCTACGTCGTGGCCAATTTCATAACCACTTCCCGGAGATCAGCGAAGTTAAGCGACACTGGGTCTGGGTAGTAGTTGGATGGGAGACCGTCCTCCGCGTCCAGATTATGTAGCAACCCGTGGTTCGAATCCCACGTAAAGCTGTAGGCCCCCCCTCCGTCATATGACCTTAGATATTGCGAAGGAAGTTAAACAACCCCAATAAAAATTATATTAGACTGTCCCAAGTTATAATGTTAAAAAATAATTTATTCGTTCAAAGTCGCATAGGTTTTTATTTTGTGACACTTGATGAACTATGCATCATGTACAAATTTGATCCAATTTGGTGCATATTTAGTGACTGCTCACAGCATTCAAAAATATGAAATTTCGGGAGAAATCACAATTTTTTACCTTTGATACCAATTTGCGTCATAAATTTATATTGCTTTATTTTATAAAAAACTTGCTTTTGTAGGGGTTAAAATTTTTCTACGATGGAACTCAACTTAAAAAAGAAACTGGTGTTTCTCTTCACTGGTCGTAATGATTTCATTAAAATCAGTGGCAAGTTTTACCATTCTTTCAGCGCAGTCATTAACCACTTTCAGCTGGGAAACTAAATCCTTTCCATGAATGTTTTCAAACCATGCAGCTGGATCTACTGTCAGAAATGATTCATCAATTTTCATAGCCTTGAAAAAATTTAATGATCTGCACGTTATAAAGTCAGAAAGATTCTTACATTTGAAAGTCCGAGTTGTTTTGCATTCTTTTCTGCGAAGATCTTTAGTTTTAGCTTGGTTTCCAAGAGCTTGCCCATTGCACCCTTTCCTGAGTTGTTGACTTCTGAAAAAATGCTAAAGGTGCTAAATCTTCGCATAAGTACCAAAGGTGGGATCTGAGTTTGCCTTGCCACAGTTGATATCTCCTTATCAATTTCTTGGTAATCTTTCAGCTTTATCATCCATAGATCATTGATAGGGGCACTGGCAGCTCTTGTTGCATTAAACCAGGCTTTTGTATATATTGATAGGCAAAATATGTTAATACGTCTGATGACTTTTTCTTTCTCTCAAATTGAAGTGATCTCGGAATAAATAAATTTTTAAGCAATAAATGCCTTTTGCCATCCATCTTGCCCTATGGTGTGCTCCAGGAGCTGTAAAGTGTATCCCTCTTGATGGTTTTTCCCCCAAAGAAATGAGGGCTAGCTCTAGGAATTCCTGATAATCGTGGCGCTCATGGTTGTCTCGCAGTTTTTCATGCAGAAATTGTACCAGGTCATCACGTTCCCACTTCACCCATTCTAATTCTTTTTCTGACATTTCTCTGGCATCACTTTCAAGGGGAGTATACTTACTTTTGTCTAACCAAGCCCACTAATCTTTGAACCTTGCAAAAATATCTATATCAGGCCCTCGAGATACAAAGAATTTGTCAAAAACAGCTCCCACTACTATTTCAAGAATGTGGTGGCGGCAAGCTAGGAAAAGTACTTTCTGCTGGAGTCCCTGCTCAATGGTGGCGCAGGTTCCTCCATGGATGCCAGTATTGCTGGCTGCTGTATCAAAACAAAGACCAGCAATCCAGTTTCGTATGCCATCCCATTACTCTATTAACTGTAATATTGCTCTACCCTGTTAGAATTAAAATTTTGTTTTAACCCAACACAGTATTTGAATACTAAACTATTAATTTATTAACACTAAATTACGACTATGAATTATTTCCCGAATAATAAATTAAATCCTGACTAATATTATTGATTCCCGCTGATAGAAATTTTATGCTATCAGAGGGTTAAACTTGATTAGAGTTAAACACCCTCTTTAGTTGGTAGTAATTGTCCTATTCTAAGAAAACAAAATAGACCATTACCTTAGTAGTTTTAATTGTAAGCACTTTACCTTGATAACACTTGAATATATAGAAGATTGATTACCCGTTTTCTGAAAAGGAAATGTTATACCTCACTACCTTATAACAGCCTAATTTGAAATAGATGATTGAACTTGAAAAAGGAATGCAATTTAATGCACTTTACTATGAAACACTGATCAAACCTGAAGAGAAATCAGCAACACAGCTAGCTAAACAGATTTGAAACACAATATCATAATCCTATAGCCTCACTATTCAGAGCTTTGAAAAGAATAAACAGTCCAGTAACTTCACTCTCAAGTCTCTTTCCAAAAAGGTTTATGGTTGTAGTGGTTTGAAAATATGGAAAATATATCCGTACAAAACTTGAACCAACCGTTTGTTAAATAATTAATTAATGAAAGGATTGAATATAATGATGGAAAATAATAAATAATTAAGTAAGGAGGAAAATAAATCTAATAACCCATCTTGACTCCCGTACCTTCCACCAATTTAGGGATTCCTAGAGTTTTTCTACATTTCTACCCGAAGCAACAACAGCTAAACGGTTAGATTTTCCTCCATCAGAATTGGGGAGTAGCTTTCCATCGAAATGTATAATGAGAGGAGTTTCTGGGTTAAATGTTTTCTTTATTTCTTTACTTAACTTGGCTCTAGATTTCAGTCTTGATCTTTGTATTGATTTGAGAGGGTAACCTCCCTAATATCAACTCCAGCTGCCTGGAGAGCAGGAGTAACTATGCGCATTGCTTCTCTTAAAGATGTATTTGTGCGATCCAATGCAGCAGAGAACCCAGGATCGTTGATTATTCGCCGAGGATTTGGATTTGATAGGTATTTGTCGTTTCGAGGGAGTTGAAATAGAAGTAGAAGGCACGGGATTGGAGATTTTTCGTTTATGGTATTCATTTATGCGTGTTTCCTCCTCCTTTGAATTCCCTGTCTTTGTTTGCTTTTCATCAATGTTCATGTCATGTGTTTTTTTTCGACGCTCATTTTCTGCCTCTAGCTTCTTTTCTTTCCTTTTCCATTTTCGCCACGAAAACCTTATCTTGACCAACCATGTACATTTTTCGCACTCCATGTTGATCTTCCAGAAATTCCCAATCTTCTGCAATCTTTATTAGGCCACTTGCATTTGCATGAGATATGTCAAACATAATTTCTGAAACATAAATGATAACCATTAGTAACAAGAAAAAGCCATAAATAATACATAAATGAAAAAACCTAACATTTAAGTATTGTGCTGTACACTACAGAGGATGCGAAATTTACCCTATTTCAGCAAACTTCATGTCCTCTGAGCAGTCACTAGTAGTATAGCCGCAAAAGGGGAGAGTGCAGGAATGTTGCAGGTTATTATGTAATGTTGCAAAGGGGTGGGGTTGTTGCAAATGGGGTTGTTGCAAAGGGGGGTGGGGAAAACTTGGAGGCGGCGTTATCCCCCAAGAGAAAGGAGGAGAGGTGTTCACCTGGCAGGAGCCAAGTGCACATTAAGACTTCCAGCCGGGCTGGCGTTGTTTTATAGGCTCCTAATCAGCCAGTTGGCGTAAATGGCTTGAGTTGCCAGATACCGCGATACCATTGTATACATTATTATAGACTCCTAATCAGCCAGTTGGCTGGTTGTCAGATACCTCTTTTTAGCAGTATTATTGCATACATTATTATTATATACGCCTAATCAGCCAGTTGGCTGATCGGGCTGGCGTTGTTTTATAGGCTCCTAATCAGCCAGTTGGCGTAAATGGCTTGAGTTGCCAGATACCGCGATACCATTGTATACATTATTATAGACTCCAATCAGCCAGTTGGCTGGTTGTCAGATACCTCTTTTTAGCAGTATTATTGCATACATTATTATTATATACGCCTAATCAACCAGTTGGCTGAGTTGCCAGATAGCGCCATGTATTCCATTGTATACACTATTATAGACTCCTAATCAGCCAGTTGGCTGGTTGTCAGATACCTCTTTTTAGCAGTATTATTGCATACATTATTATTATATACGCCTAATCAGCCAGTTGGCTGAGTTGCCAGATAGCTCCATGTATTCCGAAGACAGAGTTGCCAGATACCATTGTATACACTATTATAGACTCCTAATCAGCCAGTTGGCTTAGAAGGCTTAAATATTGCCAGATACCTGTTGTATACAGAATACCGGTAGTAGAAGGCATAACAATAAACAACATTGCATCATTCTTTTTATTATAAATATATAGAAAATAAATATACATTTGAGGAATATGCGTATAACAGAAATATATACACACAATTATGGATATATATATATATAAAAAATAAAATATACATTTCATATACATTTGAGGAATATGCGTATAACAGAAATATATACACATAATTATATATAAAATAAATATACATTTCATATACATTTCATATACATTTCAATATGTACATAACAGAAATATACACACACACAAATATGGTGATATATAAATAAAATATACATTTCATATACACTTCAATATGTACATAACAGTACAGGAGAAATATCAAGCAAAATATATATAATATATATATATATATATATATATAAACACAAATCAATAGAAATATGCGTATAATCAAAATATATATACAATTCACTTTTTTTCAAAATACTAAAATCGGTCTTAATCGAGTTTACAATTACATCATTATTGCTCTGCATTACGCAGTCTATGCGGCTTAATAATATTTCACCGCTTAAAGTATAGGGAAACCTGTATTCGATATGAATGGCTTTCATATCGTTCAGTACTATTTTTGTCCCCACTTTACAACCGGTTGGCAAGTCATCTTTAAATACGTCTAGAATACAATCAAAAGCACGCACAAAGAGTTCATCGTTAGCTACATTATTAAACGCAAGTTTATAAGAATGCTTTTCCAATCGAGGGTTTATTTCTACCGACTCGAGCTTTTCAATCGTGAACTCTTCACTCAACATAACGGCAATTGAAATAATCTTCTAAATCGTTACGGCAACTGCGCGTTATATAAAGAAATAGTTCTTCAGGGTGAACGGTGTAGGTGAGCTCAGCCTTGTACCGATCAATTGCTTTGTACCAAAGTTCATGGTATTTCAAAGAGTCTAAACTTTTTAAATAAACATCCAGCACTAGACCATTCTCACCAGTCCTACACTCGGTAAACCCATCGAGCAGAGCAGTGTATGCGTATTCAAGAACTGTATCAAAATAAAGCATATCCGTAACACGCGCGTCTAATATAGGTTTCAGTTTACGGAATCCGACGATTTCAAACATTCTGTCGAGGATGAAACGGTTTCGCGTAGGAATAAGAGCGTTATTATCAGAAGCATTCTTCCACATCAGCCTTATATCAATGCACGGCCGATCGTTATTTATACACGTACATACAACGGCGTATGAGGGCGCGTCACTAATCTGCTCTCTTCTTGTACCTACGTTAGCAGGTATTTTATAACGATCTTCACACCACTTATCAACTATCACAAAGATTCTATTCATCTCCTCGATACTTAAATAAACCCGTTTGTTTGTCGGTCTACATTCCGTTTCCAGTACATAGCTAATGGTACCGGAATTACGCCTGAACACGCGCAACGATTTCGTCACGGACACATCGTACGAGGCGTTGAGAATGCTGCTCAAAGGAAGTTCCATCGTATTCGAGGAGCGCACGTCTACTCGGTTCAAGCTCTGAGATAACTATGAGCCGTGTGAGGCACAGGCAGGAACGGTTCGACGGGCGGCTGACTCGATGATACGTGAATGGGCATGTTCGTACGACTCGAATTGTTGCACATATTTGTTTTTCCGTTTCGTCACTACCAGCCTACGCACTTTGGATAAGAACTAGGCGCTAATCATCTCCACACTCCGGCGCACTATTTGAGAGGAACATATGCTCATATTTTTCCTTTCTACCCATCAAACGATACTCGTCTCTAAATCTGTTAAAAACTCACGCATGGCACTAGCCACAACCTCACTATGAACCTCATCATGATATACGTTAATATAGTGATAAAAACACCTAAGATTGTCCATGATCACGAGATTCACATTTTCAGACGTAGGTATGAGTAATCGACATGGTGTAGCATGACGTAATACCGCTTGTCATACCACCCATCCACAAGGCTCATTATCCATACCTGCTGCTTCTCTTCTGCACGCGTTGTTTCTTTTACTTCACGGTGTATGTGAGACTTTATAAAGTTTAGCCCTGCAGCATACTTCAGCACATCGTCTGTGCAACGAAAGCCTTCAACAGTCTCACCAGAACATCCGTAGAGTATTTGTACATCTTGGAACTTCGCACAATCCAATGTGGCTTTAAAAGAGGCATAGGAGGGGGAATAGGAAGTTTTTCGTATCCACCACATCCTCACACTTTACTGAATACCATTTCATAAACGTTGTGCAAGCAATATTAAAGGTAGCCATTTCAATATACGTCTGATCTGAATACACGTCTGATCTCTCGGGCTTACTGCGGTCGACTGACCACGCAGGGACTCCCAGATAGTAGCATGACTCACGCAGTGGGCGGAGCTTAGAACTTTCACCTACACACCACACACACATACACACACACACACACACACACAAAGGAGAAAGTGAAACGCTATTTGATTTATTGAGATATTCATATATTTACAAATACGATTCGAGATATTCAAGTTATATATACATATATATTTACAAATAGATACGATTATATACAAGACGTGTGAGTTAGAAGCATCATTGGTATCCAAAAGGTACGGTGTCATAGGTGCCAGGTAACTGGTAACGTTTCCTATAGGTGTTACGGCACACCATCGTACCCCTAAGTTCCTTCACGCCTCCCAGCTTCTGCGCCCGAAAATTGTGGTGCCTACAATTAGTTGGTGAGGTTCCAAAATACTAGATCCTTCAACGACTCAAAGTTAACAACCTCCCGATTCGCATGGTTGAGCGTAATACCCTTTGCCTTCACGATATATTTCATTTCATCCCCTACCCTGACCCGTACCCCATAAGTCTTAGGTCCTGTTGAGATAAAAGAGTCGGCGTATGCGTCGTCCCCATACTCATCCTTGATCTCATCAGTGAGCTCGCCGAGGAACTCCCCAATAGCCGGCATGTAATCACCCTCCCTCTCTGTGAATATCACGCTATCTGTATCGGCATACAATACTCTCCGCCCAAGAGAATGCAATAGACCCCAAAGTTTTATACGGGCGTAGGCTGTTGTGAAGCTCGCCACAGGTATGTTTGTAACCCTTGAGGTATCTGTGGCAAATTCAGTGTTGTTGTACTTTATTACGTAAGTATTACCTACATTCACGATCTCCATGACCTCTTTATCGGGGGCATTGGCATAATCCCAGACATCGCTATAACTTTGTGCCAAATGAATGTTCCCTCTGCCGGTATTCTGCGCAAATTTTCCCCATAGACTGTTTAGACACAATTTTGCACTAAAGCGCTTGCCAGGATTCTTTACAATTTGGACACGATCAAGTTGTATACCTTCGCGGTCGCGGTAACGTTGAATATAGGCAGACTTTTCATCTTCGGTATCAACTCCTCGCGGATACCCTGATGCTTCAACCTTATCCTTCAAAAGGCGTTTATATATGGTGTGAAAAGGTTGGGGAGCTTCTGAAACCTCCACACCTCGTGTATCTTCAGTATTCTATAACCATGGCGTACGGCTAGGGCCAGCTCAGGACTTGTATATACGCCTCTGATCTTACGCTGGTGGGGTATATGGTTACATTCGCCGTTATCCTCTTCCGCGCACTTCACGCACAGGGGAAACATGAGCTTGTCGTCGATAACGACAGGTAAGATCGGCATCCATAAATTGCGTGGGGGGAGTACGTCTACGAAAGAGAGCCCAAAGTAATGATCATTCAAATTTTTTGAAAATTCATTGATGGATGGTAGGCTAGGCCCCACCAGTTTCTCAGGAGCGCCCACGGGGTACGGATTGCTCTTCATCACGTATGGGTATAAAGAACAGAAATCGTAGTAATGGAGCTTCACGCCCTCCGTAGGTGGGAAGTATAGTCTGAAAGGATTTGTACGTCCTCCAAACAAGCTATCACCACATTTGAGAGGATCCAGCACCATTGAACGCTTGATCGTTTTTATCTCCTCACGGTATACATCGTCTGTCTCCATCCGTGCATCATATTCATGCTCCCACAAGACTTTGTGAGTGAACTGTGATCCTATAAGTTGATCGCGGGTGCGGGTCGATGCAAGACAGTCGGCAGGAGACCTACCGTTGATATCTCCGGTGACTCCGCACTCAGGACGGGGGCATCCATGCCACCAGCAACCGTTAAAGGAGTACACGGTTTTCACTTAACCCATCAACCCAAAAAACACGTCCATTAATCTTAATGGGTACTTCACCCGTGTTACGGCGTGCTTTATGTATACACCTGTTTGTTGCTGCAGGTGTATGAGCCAGTAAATAGCCTTGTGTCCGTAACTGCGGGGGTTGTTTCGGTGAATAATGGCTAAGGTGTCTTTAGGCATGAAGTTATTCTTGAACACCGTAAAACATAATGATGCGATGGTGGTTGCGACTTGCAGTGGATCGCATTTGAAACGGGCTATGTACATACTTCTAAAGGCCTGGAAACATACTCTAAGCACGCGCACATCATTCACGCAATAACGCTCACATTCATCAGCTATATTATAAGGGTTACTTTCATTAAAACTGTCGTAGTATCGATCAAAGTCTTCACGTTCATCCATGCAGTCAAAATAATGTTTGGGGGGTGGTGGGCCTACGTAGTTTAAAGTCGCTGGTGAGGAAAGTGTATGGGAAGTATCCTTTGGAAACTTCAGCTGCTACTCCCATCACCTTGGGTAGCTTTGCTAATTTACAAGGTGTGAATAATAAAGTATCTTTAAATTGTACATTGCCTCTTATCTGCATCTGTATTAATTTGTTGCCTCTTTTCAATGGATCACCTGTAAATATCTCAGAGGATTCGTGTTCAAGCAACTCCTTATAAAGGAACTGCGTGTCAAACTTTGCCCCGTTATGGGCGAGAATATACACATTCATTTTTTTGAACTTGTCGGCTAACTTGACAATATAGGACACAAATAGTTTCACAGGACTATCGCTGACATTCGTTTTAAAAACGTTTGTCCGTTTACCGCATTTGGGGCACTCGTCACATTCGATACCCATACACTCATCACAGATGGTCTGGCTCACAAGTAAATGTGGAATTACCTCTTTGGTTTCAGCGTTCGTATATGTTTCTATATCGTAGTACACAGTTATACAAGGGTTATTTTTAGGCTTAGCATCTTTCATATAACACATGCTTTACTCCATCCGCCTTATATTCCTCCTGGCATGTAGGACAGTGAATTACGTCGCACTTGTGCTTAAATTTTCCCCAATTATCCATTGTGTGAACATACCACATTCACAGATTCTCATTTTCCTGCACGTACCAATTGATTTATGGAGATCAAAGCAGCTATTATTGAAAAATGTGCGTCTACACACATCACAGTCTCTCTTCTCAACTACACGGCTTTCACATTTGGTGCTTTTACACTGCTCACATACCATGTGACATTCTTTACAATGTCTCACTATATCATCCGCAAACTCGAGGCACCCCTTACACAAATCATGATGTCTCCCATATTTTCGACTTTTGTCATAACTCGCGTAAAGCCCCCTTATATTGCGATGGGGAGATACGTTGTTCCTGACAATCCTAAAATAAGTAGGGGCCTTGTACGATCTCTCACACAGCTTTTAAAAACATACACAGTCCGGCGGCGATCATCCAAACCAAATATAACTATGCGCACACTCATTCCTGTTCTACCTTTCTCAGCTCTTCAGGACCCATATTACAGTCAAATTCAAGTTCACAGTCTACAGCTAGTTTACGGGCACGCTCAACGATCGTAGGCAGCCAAATTTTTGAGTCCGTGTATTTTGTACAGTAAACATACGTGCTAAGAGTACTGCTATAAAGCCGCAACCACGATCGACGTTTATATGCCTTCGGTAAATAGTTGGAGAATTGAAGTTAAGAGTGTACGGTATGGCACTATGACCCGCAACACGGAATACACGGTCAATATTTACCGTGAAGTTGTCCATATTGAAGGCTATACTACTTTGGACGGCTTGCATTATACGCCCTAATATATATTCTACATCTTCAGCAGCCAAACGTCTGAACGGTACTATCACCCAATAATCGTCTACATCACCGTCATCTGACCCGAACCCAAAGGACAGACTCGTCCTGACCTCACGCTCGTCGCGATTCTGAAGAGCAAACTCTATAATACGCTGTACTACCCTGCGTATCCCGCGCTCAATTCCATTGCTATACAGGGCTCTAGGGTCGACCCTGACTCTATACCGATTTCTAGTCAAGGCGGGGTGGGGGCTGCGGATCGCACTAACTCGAACGTAATAACATCCTCAACAGAACGGGGGGCGGAATTAGTGGCTATATTAGGTGCTGCTGATGGGGGCCCTGTTGCGTAGGAGGGTTGGGGATCTATTATTGTAGACTTAACAGAACGGGGGGCGGAATAAGGGGGTATATTAGGTGCTGCTGCTGGGGAGGTTGTTGCGTAAGAGGTTGAGGGTTGGGGGTCTGCTGCAACAGGTACGTATTTCGGCGCTTTATACCTGATGTGGGGTTCTCATACCTCCGCTTTGGACGTGCAACCTGTATCGCTGGTGAGGGTTCAGGGGAGGAGATCACAACTACACTGTCATCGTCATCCGTAATGATAGGGTGCTCTACCTCATCGTCGGTTCTGTGGGAGAAGAAATATAAGGATCAGCACTCAAAATTTGTAATATTTTGTAAATGACCCACTTAGGAGTGTGACGTGTTAGAAATGGACTCTGTAGAAAAATTCAGATTCACGAGCCCATCCACATGTATTATATCTGGACCTACAGGATGTGGTAAAACTGTGTTTATGCTTAAAATCATTAAAGAAAAGGGCGAGATGTTCTCGAAATTTGTGCATAAAGTTATATGGTGCTATTCGACGTATCAATCAGCGTTCAACGAGTACCAAGATGATATTTTGTTCCACAAAGGTGTATATGACGTTAATTCGCTAAAGGGAACTGAACATACAATCATTGTAATTGACGATCTCATGTTGGAGATGGATAAAACGTTTGCCGAGACATTTACAGTATACTCCCACCATCTTAACATAAGCGTGTTCTTCATCAATCAGAATCTATTTTTCAAAAATAGATACATGCGCGATGTGTCGTTAAATACGCAATATCTAGTCTTATTCGCGCAACGTAGAGATGTATCACAAATTGGGGTATTAGCCAATCAAATGTTCCCGAATCAGCGTAAGGAGTTTTTGGAAGTTTATAAAGAAGCTACAAGCACGCGTTACGGATATTTGCTTTGCGACCTTCATCCGCGAAACACGTTTAGAGTGCTTCTGCGAACGAATATATTTCCAAACGAGCCTGAAACGGTGTATATTCCAGAATGACAAAGAGACTAAAGAAATACCATGAATTAATAAAAATCTATCATCGACTGCCCCGGGCAATGCAGCAGATGTTTATTAAAAATATCGACGCCGACTTTTTAAAATGCATCTGTGAAATCTGTCTTAACGTTATAAATTGCAATGTATCAATGAAAACCCATCAGAAGGCTCGCCTACGCCGCTACAAGAACATAATACGTACACTCGCTCGTAAAAGTCAAACTGTAGCGAAGAAAAAACGAGTTATTGTGCAAACAGGAGGGTCATTTCTCCCCATCTTATTTTCAGTTTTGGGCCCTTTACTGACTAGATTAATATAATGAAGAAAGTGGTAGTGATTCCCCACGAGGTGTACGCTTCACTGCAAAGAGACACGGATCTAGATCCCCGTAAAAGCAGACTTAAAAGAATGGAAAGCGAATTGTTAGCCCTATTAAACAGTGAAAAAACACCTGATGAGAAAAGAATCTTATACCAAGAAGCTCTGCAGAAATTTCTTCACGAGTACGAAAATTATAAGAGCCCTACGGAGATTCCTGTGGTTATTAGGCACAGCACGGGGGACGATGGCGACATAGGACTGTACCCGACGATACAGCTGATCAACCAAAAAGATTAGCCACACAACATATCGAACATGTATTAAAAAATACCCTCCCACTTACATTGAGGAGTAAAGGCTTAAGTCTTTATAATCTATTGAATGAGGATCCCGCCATACAATGGACCGATACAGGGGAGATCATTGTGGAAGGATCAAAGGTACAGGGATCGAATATCGTAGACATTGTCCATGATCTGGTGAGAAAGTGGGATAGGCCATCACCATCAGGATGGAAGCATATTAAAGCAAGACTACAACAAATAAATGTCCCTAAAACGTTGATAGGAAATCTGAACAGGTTAAAAGACTTGGAACACGCAACGTCTGTGACACAATTGAAGACGCCGTCACCCCCTGCGGTAACACCTTTCAAGAGGAGAAGAAGAGGTTAAACCAACCCTACCCACCTGCCTCTAAAATACGCAAATGGCTAACGTATTAACTAAACGTTATTATGACATTTCTACCCCATCCTCTTACGGCGGCGTAGATAGACTGCACGTTTACGGAGTAGGAAAAAAAGATGTTGAAAGATTTTTGAGGGAGCAGGACGCTTATACGCTTCATAAGCCTGTGAGAAAAAGGTTTAAAACAGCCAAGACAACGGCTTCCTCGATTGATTCTATTTGGCAAGCAGATTTAACAGACATGCAAAGATATTCTGTGTATAACGATGGTTACCGCTACATTCTATTCATAATAGACGTATTCTCTAGATATCTGTGGCTAGTTCCTCTGAAAAATAAATCACCTGAAACAGTTGCTAAAGCCACCAAAACGCTAATGTTAAAAGAAAACAGGGTTCCTGGCTATTTTTGTACGGATATGGGGAAGGAGTTTATAGGCCGTGCTTTTCAGAATATGTTGACAGAGTTTAATATCAGCTATTACACAACCAATTCTATACATAAGGCTTCTTTAGCTGAAAGAGTTCAGCGCACCATAAAGGAACGCATGCACCGTTATTTTACACATAAAAACACATACAGATTTCTAGACATTCTGGAACCATTGGCATCATCCTACAACCGCTCACACCATCGCACGATTGGGGCAACACCTAACGAAGTTTTAGAAAGAGGTACGCTCCCGAGAAGAGATGGACCACCACCACCACCACCACCACTCTGTGCGCTTCAAAATCAATGATTATGTAAGGCTGTCGCGTTCGGGGAATAAATTCGCAAAGGGTTTTGAGCAAGGATGGACACGCGAGATTTTTAAAGTTAGGGCTGTGAGACCTAAAGGTGTGATAATGATGTATTACATTGAAGATTTGAATGGGGAAGAAATCTCAGGAGGCTTTTACCGCGAGGAATTGCAGAAAGTTGCGTTTAATTTAGAAAAAAATGTGTTTAAAATTGAGAAAATTTTAGGAAGCAAAGGTTCAGGAAGGAGAAAAATGTACCTGGTGAAATGGCTAGGGTACCCAGAAAGCTTCAACACCTATATAAAAGCTGATGCAATAATGAAGCTTAAATAGTATGCAACATGGCTCCTAACCATTTCTACGTCACACTCCCGTCCTCCTCGTCCCTGTCTGTACACCCTAACAACACGCTAGCCAACTTTGTAACAGAACTCCATGGGCACATTGAATTGGGTCGTGATTCGTATGAGGTGGGGATATGCGAAATTCAGCTGGACACCGTCTTTTTAAATATTGAACATGAAGAAACCGTTTTTACGATTCTTAGAGACATTGACGAGTGTGAAAAAGCTGGGGTAGCTATGGATGAAACTATGCGCATCGCTTGGACTAAGATTGCACGGTATTACAGTACAGAAGTAAGACTAGGGCCGGGTCAATATGGTTCGGCCGAGGATGTTGTGAGAGGCTTAAACGTAAGTTTAAGAAACTCAAACCTTACGAATGATTTAGTATATGAAATCGTAAACAACCCTGCACATACACTAATCCTAAAATCAAAGACTAACAGATGTCTTAAAGAACATAGAAAGTTCAAAATTCTAACCAACGGCCGATATAGCGCAGCCTTCCAAAGAGACACATTTCACGAGACACAGTATAACTTGTCCAGATTAATGTATCAATTGAAGATGGAGAAATTGGCTGAAAGGTCCCCAGACATGTGCTATATTTACAGTAATATAGTGGAGCACCAGTTTGTTGGGGATACCCAGGCACGCCTGCTGCGCATTGCTCACATCCCCAACCATAGAGGAAGGAGTTTGAGTATTACATATGACAGACCCCATTATGTGAATGTCGCAACTAATTTAATAACCAATATCACAATATATATAAGAACGATTGAGGGCGAAAACTTCCCATTCGGTAACGGGAGCTTAACAGTGAAGCTACACTTTCGACGCACTGAGTTATAATGGATAGAAAGCCTTTCACCGTCTATCGAGGGATGCGATACCAGCGCGGTAGTGGACTTGGATCCATTTTTTCATCCATACTACGTACGGCTGTTCCTTTGCTGAAGAGGGGTGCCAGATACCTTGGAAGGAAAGCGCTACAATCAGGCCTTAACACTGCAGAAGACATATTGGCCGGGGCTAAACCTAAAGAAGCCCTAAAAAAACATTTAAAGCGTACACGGAACGAAATCATCAAAGATGCAAAGAGAAAAATGCGTGGTGGCGGGAAGAAGAGAGGGCTCCCCGGAAGAAGAAGAAGGGTCACGTGGTATTAAACGTAAAAGGCTATCAAAAAAGAAATGCTGTAAGCGAATGAAACCTATGGTTGACCACTTTTTTGACTGATATAAGCTAAGGATATTGATCTCATGAATCATAGTTTGTTTACCACTTGTCGAGAGAGGAGTCACTATTTCGCCATGGCACGCTTCATCCACCCATGTAGTTCACAATGCTGTAAGTCGGAGCTGTCCTTTTTTGAGCTCCCGCCAACCCAAGTTTCTATTGAGCACAGTGACTTTATTACAATTAACCCTTTAAACACAATTAGTTCCCCGAGTGCACCTATAGAATTCGTGATACCCAGCTCAGGTCCTTACTTTTTTGATCCAAGCTGTGTGCACATGTACGCTAAGCTACGTATAGCCCATTCTGATGGAACGGCCTGCGATGACAAATATGCTGTATACCCTGAAACAAACTTTCTGCACGCCATATTCAACCAGTGTGACGTATATTTAAATCAGACCAACATATCGGCAGGCACGGGGTACTATCATCTACGAGCCTATTTGGAAAATGTCCTCAACTTTTCCAAAGAAGCGAAGGCTACCTTTTTAAGTGCGGAGGGATATTATCAAACTAAAGATGAAAATAGTATAAAGGACAAATTTAAAAATTCTAAAAAGAAAATATACGAGTGTTTTGGACGGTTGCACACAGATTTCACTTTCCAGGAGAAGTTGCTTGTGAACGGGGTGGATATGAAAATAAAGCTCACCCGCACGAGTCCTGAGATCTGCTTAAATCTGGATGCGAATCAAGAAGAGGGCGCAAAGTCCGTTGTGGTTCACATTATGGACACATACCTCCGCGTACGGCGAGTGAAATTAAGTTCACCAAAACAACTAGAAATTGAGAAAAATTTACTAAACGCTACAGTGAAATATCCTATTAACAGAGTGCAGATCAAACTATATACGGTTCCTGCAGGGTTGGCATCGAAGCAGATAGAAAACATTGCCCTGGGAAATCTTCCTAAAAGGATATTAATCGGCATGCAGGACCACGCTTCGGTGAATGGAAAATATAAAAGAGTGCCTTTAAATTCGAGAATTTCGGACTTAAAAATATAACTCTATACGTTAATGGCACTGCTTTGGGTGGAACAATGGGTACGGACTATTCATCAGACGCTGTGTTACCTCTTTGTGCCAGAGCCTATAGTAATCTGACCCATATTGCAGGTGATTGTGATGAGCTTGGTAATGGGGTAACGCAGGAAGAATTCATTGATCAATTTAACCTTTATCCGTTTGACATTACACCTGACTTATCTGCTAGCGTAAATACCCATTTAACACCACAGCAGAGCGGTAACATCTCAGTGCGGCTGGAATTCGCCAAGCCTATAGACGCTCCTATTAGTGTACTAGTATATCTCGAATCGCAAGCCCTAATAGAAGTAGATAGATTTAGAAGCGTTATCACTGACTTTTAAAATGGATGCTAATACACTTCAGAAAGTAATGGAGCGAGTCACACGTTCCAAATTTATCGGCGTGTTTGCGAAGAATGAAACATTGAGTTTGCCAAGTACGCGAGAATGCGGTAGTCTTATTGTGAACACAGACATCATCGGTAATGAAGGGATTCACTGGATCGCTGTCTATTTTAAAAATAGACAGCGCCTGTACTATTTTGATTCACTCGGTACTCAACCCTGGAGTGACCCTATTATTGTAAAATTTCTCGCTCAGTTACATATTCCCGAAGTTGTATGGAACCCATTTCGTATGCAGGGATATTTTACTAATGTTTGCGGAATGTACTGTGTCTCATTTCTCATGCATATGTCAAATGATAAAGAATTTATAAATTTTTTAAATTTATTTGACCCGTGTCACACTCACCGAAACGATGAAATGGTATGCAGACAGATAAAAAACCGTTTTCCAATTGTACGTACTCGTTGTATATTATAATGTTTTTGTTCGTATATTTGTATATTCGTTTATTGTACTGATTTCTTTCATTTAATAAATTTATGAAAATATATTGCGTCTTCTTATCCCAAAAAGATCGAAAAACACTTACATTATTTGACATTGTTGACTGATTAGTATATCATCCGTATTCCCTTCAAAAGATTGTATAACTCGTGTCAAATCCTCATCGGACCTTAAAGGAAAACATATACAGAGTATACAGACAGACAGATCCCCATTATGTGAAGATATCTTTGGTTCGAGGAGTGAACGCCATAAAAATTTCGATTTTAGCATAATGGGGAAATAACATTGATTGACATTTTTGGCGAGTATCTATTTGACGAAATACTACAACTCTCCGTATATATATAAAATCGAATTATGGACACTTACATTTCTATGGTAGTCCCTTGCGTCGGATTGTAAGGAGCGTCACTGCAAATATCTTCTACGGTTTGCGTCGAAAATAGTTCGCCACAATCAGCAGCATTGAAAAGACTAATTGTGGTTAATGCTGCAGTATCACGTTCTTCATACAAGTCTGGGGAGACGTACAGGTCCATGGTGGAGGATGTGTGACACTGCTGACTGATCAGTATATCATCCGTATTCCCTTCAAAAGATTGTATAACTCGTGTCAAATCCTCATCGGACCTTAAAGGAAAACATATACAGAGACAGACAGACAGATCTCCATTATGTGAAGATATCTTTGGTTCGATTACCAATTTCGATTTTAGCATGATGGGGAAATAACATTGATTGACATTTTTGACTAGTATCTATTTGACGAAATACTACAACTCTCCGTATATATATAAAATTCTAATTATGGACACTTACATTTCTATGGTAGTCCCTTGCGTCGGATTGTAAGGAGCGTCACTGCAAATATCTTCTACGGTTTGCGTCGAAAATAGTTCGCCACAATCAGCAGCATTGAAAAGGCTAATTGTGGTTAATGCTGCAGTATCACGTTCTTCATACAAGTCTGGGGAGACGTACAGGTCCATGGTTGATTATTCACTGATGCGAAAATAGCTACTGTTACTCCCAACTGAAAATATCCCCTTTTATATGCACATTCGCCAAGCTCCGCCCAAAAGACCAGATGTTCGTCGTGATTGGCTGCCGATGTAGCTGGGTGGAGCTATGACGTGTACCAATCCGCTATAACGAGACCGGACGAGTAACATATATATAAAATCGAATTATAGGCACTTACATTTCTATGGTAGTCCCTTATATTATATCTTACAAATTATTAGTATTGTTTGTTAACATAATTGTTAACTTATTTTATAATAAAGAAATTATATCCTAATTATATTTTAAAAAGAACATTCGGTTTCAACGTTAAGCTGTGGTCTAAGGCGGCGTGGCATGAATAAATACTAAAATAAAATTAAATGTTAAAAATCTTTATTCATACGTTATTAAAAGTTAAAAATCTTTATTAATAAAACAGGATAGAAGCATATGAAAGTCAAGGTAAACTATAGTTGCAAATTAGGTTATACGATGTTTTTCGGATATACTACTGCCTCGGGTAAATGGTCCTGTTATTTTAAATCACGTATTTGAAAGAGTTAATTATTATTGCTACATAGAAAAAATCGTGCATTACGATGTTTTTCGGATATACTACTGCCTCGGGTAAAATGGTCCTGTTATTTTAAATCACGTATTTGAAAGAGTTAATTATTATTGCTACATAGAAAAAATCGTGCATTACGATGTTTTTCGGATATACTACTGCCTCGGGTAAAATGGTCCTGTTATTTTAAATCACGTATTTGAAAGAGTTAATTATTATTGCTACATAGAAAAAATCGTGCATTACGATGTTTTTCGGATATATTCCCATCATTAGCCCAGCGTCTTGACCACTAGGCCTCCTAGGGTACCCATTTATCTACCAACCACTTTCTTTATTGTGTGGAACAGCTGGGTTTTGCTGCGCGCCGGCTGCCGTCGGGTCTCGAACCCTGGGCCGATGGATTCGTAGTCCGCTACGCTAACCACTACACCACCGAGGCGGTATTTGTCATTACTTACTCGGACTATAGTGGATTTAATTATCCCAGAAGAGTTCCATGCACGGTCTGTGTGTGTAGCATATATATATATATATATATATATATATATATTGTGTGTACGTTTTTCCCTTGACCTTCGTCAGAATGAACAATTCGGGCGGAAGCTAACCAAAGGTTATCCAAAGGGTTATATATATATATATATATATATATATATACTATATATTATATCTACAATGAAACGGGGTCGGGCCGAAGAACGGGTGAGATATCTCCCCCCCAATATATATATATATATATATATAATATATCATTATATTTCTATATGACACCATACAAATTACGCGTAAATATTTTCATTGTAGAAGTAATAAGAATGATAAAATTAATATCTGAAGTCAGTGGTGATTTCTGCTCGAATAGCTTGTAGAAGGATAATCTCTCGGCCCGAAAAAGGTCCCTAGAGACCTTTTTCGTTCGAATTCTCCGAAACCAACCTCGCTATAGTGGACTGTGTCTTGGGGAAATCCAACTTTCTTCGTTTCTTTTAATTTCGTTTTTTCATTTTTCTTCGCAGGGAATGAGGCTGTATGTTTCATAAGTTTTCATCTCGTTTGGTGGAATTGTATCGTAAATTATCGTATTTCGAATTGTATCGTAAATGATCATTTCGTTTCGTTATTCGTGAGGGCTGAATTATGGATAACTATGTATTTGTTTCGTTCATCTTCAAGTTTAATGAAGCTGTATTTAAATGAAGTTTCATAATTAATTGGTTTTACTGTTATTTAGGAAAATTTATATTGGGAGCAAACGTTACAATAATAAGCTTATGTCGATATAGTTACCCATTGAATTGGAACTCTTTATTCACGTTTGCTATTATTTATTGAATGGTGGATAATTAGTTGGGTAACCCTTATAAAAATTCGTTTTCTGTCTAACGAAATAGGGTAACTTTGTAAATTCTATTAAAGCGTAATGAAAGAGGCGCTTGTGTTATTTTATACGGTTGAATCTTGTATAACCATATAATATATATTGTGGTATTTTATATGATTCATTAGTTTATTATATATACAAGTACATTTGGAATAACAGCCGTTATATATGTGTTACACGATTAATGGGACACATGGCGCTATCTGGAATTATGGATAACTATGTTATTTGTTTCGTTCATCTTCAAGTTTAATGAAGCTGTATTTAAATGAAGTTTCATAATTAATTGGTTTTACTGTTATTTAGGAAAATTTATATTGGGAGCAAACGTTACAATAATAAGCTTATGTCGATATAGTTACCCATTGAATTGGAACTCTTTATTCACGTTTGCTATTATTTATTGAATGGTGGATAATTAGTTGGGTAACCCTTATAAAATTCGTTTTCTGTCTAACGAAATAGGGTAACTTTGTAAATTCTATTAAAGCGTAATGAAAGAGGGCTTGTGTTATTTTATACGGTTGAATCTTGTATAACCATATAAATATATATTGTGGTATTTTATATGATTCATTAGTTTATTATATATACAGTACATTTGGAATAACAGCCGTTATATATTGTTACACGATTAATGGGACACATGGCGCTATCTGGATTACCTTGCGCTATCTGGCAACTCAGCCAGAATAGAGGATTATAAAAGATCGCGAAGCTGGCGAAGAACCATTCCCCCTCGGCTCCGGCCGAGTAAGGAGCTCTGCTCCTTCTATTTCAGGCCCTTTGGTAAACCCCATAGTGGCCTCTTAGGTTAGGGAAACGAAAATAAATTGGGGAGAACTCCACTCTGTCCTTCAGGTGTCTCTCTCCCTCCTTCAGCTCTCTCTCTCTCTCTCCTGCATGTATCTTCCTCCTTCAGGCGTCTCTCTCTCTCTCCTGCATGTTTGCCTCCAGCATGTGTACTGCATGTGTACATCCAGCATGTGTACCTACTGCATGTGTGCGTGTACCTCCAGCATGTGTACTGCATGTGTACTCCTGCATGTATACGTATGTGTGTACCTACTGCATGTGTACCTCCAGCATGTGTACTCCTGCATGTGTACCTATCCTCTCTCCTTCAGGCGTCTCTCCCTCCTACAGCGTCTCTCTTCTTCAGGCGTCTCTCCTCCTACAGGCATCTCTCTCTCTCTCTCCTTCAGGCGTCTCTCTCACCTTGGCTCAGCCAACTGGCTGATTCTGGCTGATTAGGAGCCTATAAAACAACGCCAGCCCGGCTGGAAGTCTTAGTGTGCACTTGGCTCCTGCCAGATGAACACCTCTCCTTCTTCTTCTTTGGGGATAACGCCGCCTCCAAGTTTCCCCCCACCCCCTTTGCAACATCCCCCTCCCCCCTTTGCAACATTACATAATAACCTGCAACATTCCTGCACTCTCCCCTTTTGCGGCTATACTACTATTTTCGTTTAAACTGACGAAAATATCACAACTTAACCTAACCTATCATCAAGGGCATACAGTTGACCTAACCGCACATTCAGTTGACCTAACCGGACATTTTCATACAAGACGAAGAAACTGAATGATGCTGGTTTCGAACACTTCAAGGTCAATCATAAGTACAACTTCATTGTGACAGTGAGTGCCTAATACGAAAAGATCAGAAGATATTTAGGTAAAATAACCAATATTAACCTGTTAAGTTAATTGAATGCCCGGTTAGGTCAACTGAATGCCCGGTTAGATCAACTGAATGCCCGGTTAGGTCAACTGAATGCCCGGTTAGATCAACTGAATGCCCGGTTAGGTCAACTGTACGCCCTTGATGAGTGGTTAGGTTAAGTTGTGAATAATATTTTTGTACAGACACAATATTTCGATTTGGATCGAATGCTTTAGCAAACAAAGTATAAATTCCAAGGGCTTTTTTTTTCGTATTCTCGAGAATAGTTAACTTCTTTTTCAGTTCTTAAATTTCCATAATTGGCCTTGCAAACATTGCTCTAGAAGATGCAAATCCTCGTTCTGGACAATTATTTCTCGCACAGAAGTATGTCCAACAGTAAATTTAGTCACAGAAGGTAAAGGTTTTTTTTCAGGCTATTTTTTGTTTGTCACGATATTATTTTTCTTCCATAACAGAGGAATATTCAATGGCTTACCTGCAGCTATAAAGTTAATTCTTTTCTTGGAAATAGCTTTCACCATCGCTGACTGCAAAGAATTCTGTTTACAACACCAAAATTGCTCCCGCGCCACTTTATTTCATTTTGAGTTTGGGTTTTGCTAATATTCCTGCATTGTGAACAAGAGTGGAATTTACATTGCCAATATGATCTGGAATATATATATATATATATATAATATATATATATATATATATATATGTATATGTACACACACACACACACATATATATATACAGAGCGTCCCAAAAAAATGTATACACACTTTAACAGCTCAATTGATGTTTCTTTCTTTCCAAGTTAAACCCATTAGAATTAATAATGGCAGTCAGACTAAGCTTTGAACAAAGGAAATTCATTCTAAAATGCTACTGGAAGTGTGAAAACGCAGTTGAAGTGCAAAGACAGTTTAGGAGGGAGTTTCAAACAGATCCACCAACGCGACTTACCATCACTCGAATTAGAGATAAGTTTGAAGCCAATGGAACTGTTCAGAATGTCCACAAGAAGCGTTCCGGAAGACCACGGACATCGACAAGCCCCACAAAGCAAGAAAGAGTACTGGAAACGTATCACCAAAGTCCAAGAAAATCTGTGCGGCAAGCGAGTCGTGAGGTAGGAATTTCAGAATCGTCTGTCCAACGCATTTTGAAGCGCTGTCAATGGAAAAGTTACATTCCAAGATTAGTCCATGCTATTAATGAAGATGATCCGGACCGAAGAGTGGAGTATTGCGAGTGGTACTTGGCACGATGTGGATGTGGATTGGACGAAGGGGTTTCGTAGAATACCCTCCGCGTTCACCAGACCTCATACCACTAGACTTTTTTTTATGGGGATACTTAAAAGACAAAGTCTACGCTATAAAACCTGCAACAGTCGCTGAATTGAGAGCAGCCATTGAACGAGAATGCACACAAATACCAAACGAAATGTTTCGTGATGTTTGCGATTCCATTGCTTCGCGTTATCAGCAGTGCCTGGACCAGAACGGACGTCAGTTTGAAAACAGGCGTTGACAAAACAATTAAATAATGTCTGTAGATTCTATTACATTTTGAAAATGATATGTATTTTAATAAACACTGCCTTTATAATTATTTAAAGTGTGTATACATTTTTGTGGGACGCCCTGTATATATATAATTTTTTTTTTGCTTTCTTTAATTTACCGCCGATTCGTACCTCGTGTGGTACATATCTCATCGAATATATATATATATATATATATATATATATATATGTGTGTGTGTGTGTGTGTGTGTGTGTGTGTGTATATATATATCTATCTATCTATATGTATCTATATGTATCTATATAGCCAATGTCATAATACCATCTTCTATGTCCAGATTATATATCGACCCATGGTTCGGATTCCACGTAAAGCTGTAGGTCCCCTCCATCATGACCTTAGATGGATGTTGCAAAGGAGGTTAAACCAACTCATCAACTAACCACCCAACCAACATGACCGAACACCGAGCTTATGTTTAACCCTCTAAATTTACTATAGACAAACAAACAACGACGTAACACTGACAAAGCAGAGTGTAAATTAAAATACAAAAATTAGCTATGAAACCAGCATAGAAATCTTATGCTTACGAAAACACACTTGCATAAATATGAAAAAATGGCTGTGAAAATTGTACCGAAGAAGTAGTATGTTGGCAAATCTGTCGAGGGGGTGGGGGTGTCAGTGAGGGAAAAAATTTATAAAAAATTATCTCCAAAGGGGGAGATAAGCGGAAAGCGTGGTAAGATAAGGGTCTAACAGCTGTGTAAACATACTCCATACTCTTATGAGGGTCTGTACACAAAATGATATATAATTTAATGAATTCTCTCCCGCGTTAAAATGTTTTAATTACCAATATAGATATATATATTTTCAGTCCAGAGGCGACGGCGCGGTCCGGCAGGTCAGGCTCAGCCTGACCTAACTTTAAAAGAAAAATAAATTTAATTTCCTGGTCATCATGTAAAATTTAAATTTTTTGTATTTCAAAGATCTATGTATTATGGTACTTTATTAGAGCAATATAAATTTTAGAATGCCGCACTTTTTCCTTTTTTCCATGCGCCGCTTCTTTGGCCAAAGTCAGACTTGTTTTATGACGCCTGAGCGACTGAGCTCCAGGTCAGGCATCATTTCCGATGCCTTGCATCACACTTATGAAAAAAATGAAATTTTTACGAAATTTAATGTAATTTAAAATCAACATTAGTATAGCATGTCAAAACAATCAGGTAAGTATATAATTTTGTCAATCTATTTTTTCAAAGAAGAGAAAAGCGAGTTTTTCAGTTTACAAGTCAGGCATATTTCTAAATGCCTAACATTACGCTGGATGCCAAATCTCATCCTCAGAAAACTGTTTGAGTGAAAATAGAGATATGTGGCAACTATGAATTGCACACGGCTTTCCTCATTGCCAGTTACCTCAGGGACCGTGTCGTTTTCGTTTCAATGCATTTGAATTTTTTTTCTTTTGTGCCTTTTTTTGTGTGTGCGTGTGAGTTTTTTTTCTTTTTTTACTCGACCTTAGATACCCATTTACAATGAAGTACATTTATAAAGATCCTGATTTTACTGCCTGCAAAAATCTCAAGGAACTGCTAAAATTATGCATTGACTTAGATTTAGAAAAAGCTTTTAGCGAATCTGCAAAACTGTTTAGATTGATTTTAACTATACCAGTGAGCAATGCATCCACAGAGAGAAGTTTTTCAACATTAAATCGAATTAAGACGTATCTAAGGAACAGAACTGATCAGGAAAGACTAGTATGCTTAGCAAGAATTGCAATAGAGAAAGAAATTGTGGTTTCCCTGGAGAGGCAAAAGATTCTACATGACAAGGTCATCGAAGAATTTGCATTGAAACCGAGGAGGTTGGAGTTTATGTGTAAATGATTCATGGTAGATTAAGTATGATGAAGACATTCTCTAAGGACATAATAAAATACAAGTTATTATAATTATTAAACAATTTATTAATTTAGTAGGCTTTAAGTAATTTTTAAAACAAAAGCAAAATTACTTAAAAAACAAAATTTACATATTCATCAATATGAATTCTATCGAAATCATATCAAGCCCATAATGCTTGTGCCTGACCTATGTGAAAAATTTTTCACATATTTATTTATTTTCCCTTATCTTTTTTCTTATCTTCAGACGACAGCACTCGCATTCAATTCTTGTTGTTTCTTGTGTTTCGACACGCCTTCCTCCCTCTAAGTTCCTTCACAGCCCCGTGTTTCTGAGCTCGGAAACTGTGAGTTTCCCCAACCAGATGAGGAGACACCCCATTGATACCATCTTCAGCATCCTCCAGGCACACCAGATCTTTAACTGATGCAGAATTCACAATTTGACGGTTTGCTGGGTTTAAAGTATCGCCTTCATGATGTACTTGAATTCGTCAACGACTTACACGTATTCCATACGTTTTTGGCCCGATTGAAACAAATGAGTCCGCGTATGGATTGTCATCATATTTTTCCTTGATCGCATCAGTGAGCTCGCTGAAGGCTCGCCTATAGGAGGCATATATTCACCATCCTTTGCCGTAAACACCACCATATCAGTATCGGCGTAGAGGACCCGTCAACCGAGAGAATGCGAAGAGAGACCTTTAAAGAAAATTGCATTACGAGTTTCACCTTCCTCACTGGAGACGCTGAAATGTATTATTTGTCAGGGAACAAGGGAACAAAAACATCAGAACCTCTAACCCAGATCCTGACCAAGCAAGCAAGTGAAACATTACTGAAGACTGCTGAAAGTAGGGGTGATGAAAAGCTGTTGCTCAATATCAGAGGACAAGACCTGATTGCTATCGAGATAAAGTATCATCAAAGCTGCTACAGAAAATACATTAAAATTACAGGTGTAGGTAAACTGAAAATTGAGACATCTGATTTGACTGGTAATTCTCCTGCTTATGATCGTGCTTTTGAAGCATTTATCAATGAAATCAAGCCACTATTGCTTGATGAGTTAAAAGTCTTAATAATGTGTGATCTACTTGAAAAGTATATTGCTTTGCTTGATGTTGAGCAATAGAAAGGGAACAAGGGTGAACTTGAGGGTGTACTTGCTCCTAATTATAGGTCTGAAAAGCTGAAAGGGAGGTTAATAAAATGCTTTGGTGAGTCTGTCATTCTGGTACCCAAAGCAAAGGTCCCAATCTGAGATAATATATAGTGATTGTGTTCCTAAGGGACAGATTGTGGGGGCTGATGTGAGGGTAGTTAGTGATGCAACTCTAATATGTAGTGGTGATGGGTCTGGTGATGGCACTAATGTGAAGTCTAATCCTTATGATGACCATACAAATATATTCGAAATATATTCGAAAACTGTTACTAGATTAAAAACTAAAATGGCATGACCACCAAAGTCAGCTGATATACATGTTGACAATATTAATATCCCAGATGTTGTCTAGAATTTGCATTCATGTATTCTCTTCGAGTCAGCAGATTATGTTGAAGGGCAGCGTGTTTTGATCCCTGATATTGTACACAGACAAGTTTTGTCCTTAGGACAAGACTTAATACATAGTGTAACTCATGGGAGGGTAAAAACTCCAAAGCACATAGCACTCCCAATGACAGTGAAAACTTTAACTGCTTCTTCAGAGGTCGTAACACTTATCAACCACTGTGGACATGGGTTGTCTTATACACAGATTGAAGAAGCTGAGACAGCTCTTGCTCAAGAGGAAATAGAGGTGCAGAACATGGTCAGGCATGGCTGGAAAGTGGTCAATGGTAAATTTACAGTTGATTGGACTAGTCAGCTTCCTGCCCCAGATGCACTACTGCTATTAGTGTCTTGTGGTTGCAGAGGTGACTGTACTGGCCGTCGTTGCTCTTGTGCGAGTAACAGACTTCCCTGTACTGATGCATGTCGATGTGGTGAAAGATATGAATACAAAAAAGATGATGCAGATGCAGATGATGATAATAATAATGATCTACAGATCTACAGAAGCTAAGGCTAACAAAAACCCTAAGATCCACTCTAAGGTTAGCCCGAGAGAAAGAAGAGAGTAGGGGGCTAAAAGAAGAGAATAGAGAAGAGAATAAGGGGTTAAATAGCAAAGTCTATCATTCGTGGGTTAACTAACATTCGTTCAGGAAAAGAGAGAAAGACACCATCATCATCCGTCGGCCACTGTCGACAAGTCGGAAAAATAGTCGAAGAGAATAGGAAAGGGGGTGAAAGATGAAAAGAAGTAAAATAAGAACGCTTATAAACCATGCAAACACAGTCTTAACTCAAAGAAACTGTCATACCATGCAAACTACAGACATGCAAGTAAAGAGAGGATGAGAAAAGAAAAAAAGTATGAAGCGTATAACAAAAAGTGAGTTAGTTTACGCTACGAGCTACATCTAAGTTCGTGTCAGTCTATTTTTTTATTTTTTTATTTTTTTTATAATATGAATTTAACGCTGGCATATCACACGCTGGCATCAATCGCCAACAGACTCAAACCTCGACTATCACTCTGAGAGCTCCTGTTGCTAATTCTTTTATTATTTTAAGCGACATTAATATTTTTAAAATGTCTATCTAAACTCTTCTTAAACATATTAACAGGGGTAGAATTCACGTCAGACGCGGAAGATTATTCCATTTATCAATTGCTTTAAACGTAAAAAGTTTTTAGCGATGTTAGTAATGAAACGCCTACCATGTAATTTAAATCCGTTATTACGAGTATTGCTATTATCGAAAATGAACAATTTGTCAAATTTATGGATCACCTGAAGATCAGGGCCCCCAGCCTTCTTTAGTTAGCCTTATAAGGCTAACTAACGAAAATATCACGACTTAACCTAACCAATCGTCAAGGACGTACAGTTGACCTAACGATTGGTTAGGTTAAGTCGTGATATTTTCATTAGTTAGCCTTATAAGGCTAACTAAAGAAGGCTGGGGGCCTTGATCTTCAAGTGATGAAAATTTACGTTATCGATTTTATTAACGATTTTGAAAACTTCAATAAGCTCCCCCCTTAATCTCCTAGTCTTGAGTGAATGGAAGTCTAACTCTTTAATCCTATCTTCGTAAGACTTGTTGCGTAGTGACGGAATTATCATAGTTTCGTGGCGCGTTGCTGAACCATTTCTAACCTATCAATATCCTCACGCAAATACGGGCACCAAAACTGAACGGCATATTCTAAGTGAGGCCTGACTAGGGACTTGTGAAGGGCCAATATAATATTCTTCGATTTAAATTCGAAATTACGCGCTATGAAGCCTAACATCCTATTAGCTTTTGCGCAAGACTCCAGGCACTGGTTCCTAACTTTTAAATCCTTAGATACGCGTACGCCTAAATCTACTTCCTCGTCAACGCTCGCTAACTGTCTATCGTTCATCTTGTACGTGTAATTATTGTTACGAGAACCTACGTATATGCAAAACTTTATATTTGTCTACGTTAAATTGCATCTGCCACTTATCCGTCCACAACATAATCCTATTTACATCGTCTTGGAGCCTATTTCTATCGTCCACGTTAAGAACTTTACCACCTATTTTAGTATCGTCCGCAAATTTTGACACGTTACTGATCAAGCCTACATCTATATCGTTAATGTAGATGACGAATAGCTACTTACATCCAGCCACTCGTTTCACTACTATCAACAACGACCCTCTGTTTCCTGGCATGAAGCCATTCCTCTAACCACTTAGCTACCTGACCGCGTATACCGTGCGCAATTAATCTTCTATTCAGAACTGTATCAAACGCTTTCTTAAAGTCTAAATAAATAACGTCAGCCGCTCTATGCCTTCGTATTCGCGCACTATTTCGTTATAAAACTCTAACAAATTAGTTAAACAAGATTTATGGCATCGAAATCCATGCTGACTACTATTAATCAAATCGCGACTTTCTAAGTGATCGACGATACGATCCCTAACTACGGATTCCAAAAGTTTACTGACAATTGACGTTAAGCTGATAGGCCTATAATTGGTAGCTACTGTGCGGTCGCCTTTTTCAAAAATAGGCGTAACGTTAGCTAATTTGAAGTCTTCGAAAATAATTCCCGCTTCCAAAGACTTACAGTATTAAAAATTTTTGTTAATGGGCCTATGATAACGTCGTTCAAATCGGGTCTTTTCAGTTTGGCGTACCACGGATTTTCGAATTGAAAATTTGTATACTAATAAATTTTCGGATCAAGTAAAGATAAGCACCCCCAGCCTTTTTTAATTAGCCTTATAAGGCTAACTAACGAAAATATCACGACCTAACCTAACCAATCGTTAAGTCAACTGTACGCCCTTGACGATTGGTTAGGTTAGGTCGTGATATTTTCGTTAGTTAGCCTTATAAGGCTAATTATAGAAGGCTGGGGGTGCTTATCTTTACTTGATCCAAATTTTTATATTCTAACAACGAAAATGACATTATTTTCCTGGAGAAATATGCGCAACATACGAAATTTTTTTTATTTATATACGCACTAGTTTGCATGGCGCATGACCGTTATCTAAATTATGTAGTGTTATGTAGTGGGTTTTACAAAATAAAACGCAGATAATATCCTTTATTTATTAAAATTTGCAATATTTAATAATATTTTAATAAATAAATTTTCATTTGCATACCTTTTTCTCCATACGAACTCTCATAAAAAGTAATTTTTATTGTTATTATTAATGTTTATTTGTTGCCTGCTTAGACCTAGTTTATTCTGAATATTATTGTTGTAGCGTGAGCATGTGATAATGCAGTACTGTGATCTATCTACTTGTGAGTTGTCCCCGGTCAAGTGAATGCCCGGTTAGGTCAATTGAATGCCAGGTTAGGGTAATTGAATGCCAGGTTAGGTCATCTGTACGCCCTTGACGATTATTTAGGTTAAGTCATGATATTTTCGTTAAAACTAACGAAAATATCACGACTTAACCTAGCCAATCATCAAGGGCGTACAGTTGACCTAACCGGGCATTCAATTAACCGGGGGCCGCACAACAACCTTGTATCCGGGCGTCATGAGCGGTGCAAACTAGATAACGGTTATGCGCCATGCAAACTAGTGCGCATATAAATGCATTTTTTTTCCTATGTTGCCCATATTTCTCCAGGAAAATGATGTCATTTTCGTTATTAGAATATAAAAATTTATTAGTATACAAATTTTCAATTCGAAAATCCGCGGTACGCCAAACTGAAAAGATCCTTCAAATCTTTCAAATGTCTAGGATAAAGGGCCTGGAGCCTTGCTTACTTTTAGCTTATCGATATAATGCGCAAGCTCACCCTCCTAGTTCTTTCATTCAAAATAGTCTCGTTACTAAATGGAACGATATCGTCCACGTCGGGGACATTACGTCTTCTATAGTAAAAACTGTTGCAAAGAAGTTATTAAAAATACCCGCCATCGCCTGAGCGTCGGAAGCAAAAGCGCCGTTAGCATCCACTAGAGGGCCTATGTTATCTTTTATCGGCTTACGATGTCAAAAAACTTTTTCGGATTATGTTTACTATCCGCAGCTACAAGTATCTCAAAATTACGCTTAACATTCCTAACAGATCTTTTAACCTGACGTCTAAGCTCGATATATCGCGGACGATATATTCGCGGACGATACTAAAATAGGCGGTAAGGTTGTTAACGAGGACGATAGTAATAGGCTCCAAGACGATGTAAATAGGATTATGGAGTGGACAGATAAGTGGCAGATGCAATTTAACGTAGATAAATGTAAAGTTTTGCATATAGGTTCTCGCAACAATAATTACACGTACACGATGGATGATAGGAAGTTAGCGAGCGTTGACGAGGAAGTAGATTTAGGCGTACGCGTATCTAAGGATTTAAAGGTTAGGAACCAGTGCCTGAAGTCTTGCGCAAAAGCTAATAGGATGTTAGGCTTCATAGCGCGTAATTTCGAATTTAAATCGAAGGATATTATATTGTCCCTTTACAAGTCCCTAGTCAGGCCTCATTTAGAATATGCCGTTCAGTTTTGGTGCCCGTACTTGCGTGAGGATATTGATAGGTTAGAAAGGGTTGAACGTCGTGCCACGAAACTGATTCCGTCATTGCGCAATAAGCCTTATGAAGATAGGATTAAAGAGCTAGACCTGTATTCACTCGAAACTAGGAGATTAAGGGGGGAGCTTATTGAAGTTTTCAAAATCGTTAATAACATCGATAACGTAAATTTTGACAAATTGTTCACTTTCGATAATAGTAATACTCGTAATAACGGATTTAAGTTGCGTGGCAGACGTTTCATTACTAATATCGCTAAAAACGTCTTTACGTTTAAAGTAATTGATAAATGGAATAATCTTCCCGCGTCAGTCGTTCATTCTACCAGCGTTAATATGTTTAAGAACCGTCTTGACAGACATTTTAAAAATATTAACGTTGTTTAAAATAAAAAACAAAGTTAGCAACAGAAGCTCTGGTGGTGGTGCTCGAGGATAAGTCTGTTGACGATAAATGCCAGCTTGTGCCATGCCAGCGTGTGATGCCAGCAATAATAAAAAAAAAATTAGACTAACACGAACGTAGATGTAGTTCGTAGCGTAAACTAACCCACTTTTTGTTTAACTTTACCTACTTTTTTTTTTTTATTCTTAACCTCCTTACTTTGCATGTCTGTAACTCTCTTTTCTTGCATGTTTGTAGTTTGCATGGTATGGCAGTGAGTTAAAACTGTGTTTGCATGATTTGTAAGCGTCCTTATTTTACTTCTTTTCATCTTTCACCCCTCTCCTATTTTCTCTGACTATTTTTCTGACTTGTCGGCAGTAGCCGGCGGATGATGATGGTGAGTCTTTTTTCTCTTTTTCTGAATGAATGTTAACCCACGAGTGATAGGTGTTGCTACTTACTTAACCGCTTATTTTCTTCTCTTAACCCCCTACTTCTTCCTTTCTCTCGGGCTAACCTTAGAGTGGATCTTAGGGTCTTTGTTACCCTTAGCTTCTGTAGATCTGTAGATATCTATTAAAGTTAGCAGATCAATGAAAGAAAGCCACCCCAAAAGTTTCTAGTAAACAATGCCACCCCTAAAATCACTAAAGTAAAGAATGTAAGTAAACACACCTTCATGAGGAATTGTTTATTATTTATTAATAAGGAATAATGTTAGGTAAAAAAAAATTGGGATCACCTGAAGATCAGGGCCCCAGCCTTCTTTACTTAGCTTTATAAGGCTAACTAACGAAAATATCACGACTTAACCTAACCAATCGTCAAGGGTGTACAGCGACCTAACGATTGGTTAGGTTAGGTCGTGATATTTTCATTAGTTAGCCTTATAAGGCTAACACTAGAAAGACCACATGCGTCAATTGACGCAATTTTTATTTTTTTTGCCGAAAAGTCTAACCCTTTAGGCCTTCATATCTCAGCTTTCGTGACTTTTAATATTTCAATGGCACCTATATTCATGGTCAATTTCATCTTTTCATTTGATACAGAAAACCTATGAGAGAGACCACTACCCTGAAGGACCAGGTGCGTCAAATGACGCATGCACAATATATGACTCTATTTTATTTGTTTTTTCATTTCGTCAATATATTCCTGTCTAATAACCATTTCTTTCCCATTTCAGATAAATAAATATATAAATAATAATAAATAATAATATAGATAAATATAAATAAATATATAACGCTATGTCTCGCAAAGGACTCTGTAGAGCAGGCATTGAAGCAACTTCGAAATATTCCATTCCATGCCTCTGATTGTAATGCATCAGACAGTGAGTCAGATGATATAGTGAATGCTGCAGTTCAGGCAGCGGCTGAAACTGAGTCTTTTTCTTCCTCTGAATCTGGCGATCATCGTAGACGAGCCCGTGGGCGAGATAGTCGTGGGCAAAGCCGTGGTCTTCGACGAGATTAAGGTCGTGGGACACGTCCTGGACGTAGACAAAGTGATAAACCCGCACAAAGTGGCAGTGGAGCAGATGCAGTGGGTGTTGGAGAAGTTATAGGTAAAGATGGCTCATCTTGGCGGTGGGCTGCCGCATCGCAGACTGTGCGAGGATGCCTGCAACAGCAAAACATTGTACGGATTCGTTCTGGTCCTACTGCATATTCCACAACACGTGCCATCAAGGATAGCCCACTTTCATCATTCAGAATTCTCTTTGATGAACCAATGATGAGAAACATCCAAAAGTGTACAAATGCTGAAGGCCAACGAGCTACAGGTGATCCCAACTGGTCTGTGACATTAGATGAATTGGATAAGTTCATTGGTCTTGTCATCGCTCGTGGTGTCATTGGTGGACGTAACTTACCCATCAAGAGTATGTGGAGTGGTTCCTGGGGATGTTCTATATTCAACAAAACTATGCCACGCAATCGATTCTTGGAAATCATGAAATACCTTCGTTTTGATCTGAAAACTGAGAGGCGGCGAAATCTAGCACAAGATAAGTTTTGTTTGGCACCACAGCTATGGTACCCTTTCATTGATAATTGCCAAAAGGCTTTTATTCCCCATCAATATGTCACAGTAGATGAGCAGTTGTTGCCTTGCAAAGCACGCTGCAAATTTATCCAATACATGGTGAACAAGCCAGACAAGTTTGGCTTGAAGTTTTAGATGGCAGTAGATGTGGAGAACAAGTATTTGTTCAATGGCTTCCTTTACCTTGGAAAGGATGATACCAGAAATGCCGATGTTAGCGTGGCTACTGATGTAGTATTGAAACTGTTGACTCCAGTGTTCAAGTAAGGTTACAACGTCACCTGTGACAATTACTTCACATCACTGGACCTTGCTATACGACTGGCACATAAAAAAAGCAGCATAGTTGGTATAATCCGCCAAAATCGCAGAGAGCTTCCTGAAGAATGCAAAGCAACCAATCAGCTGCACGAAACTGAGGTGTTCAAATATACAGGACAGACTACTGTGACCCTCACTTCTCATCAGTGCAAAGCATCCAAGGCTGTGGTTCTTTTGAGTAGTCTCCATCCCGATGTTCAGATACCAACAGAAAACAAACCGAAACAAAAACCGGAGACCATTCTGTTTTATAACAAAAACAAGGTGGGGGTTCATGTGATTGATCAAATGTCAAGGTCCTATTCTGTGAAAGCAGCTAGTAGGCGATGGCCAATTCATGTTTTCTATAATGTGCTGGATATGGCCTTGATCAACAGCTGGATCATCTACAAAATGGTGTGTCGCTCCAACATTAGCCGCAGAGAGTACATTCAAAGGGTCAGTGAGGAACTTACTAACAACTCTCCCCTTGGAATTCTTGAGGCTTTCGCAGTAGTGGATGTAGACGATGAAAGCTGAGAATGCTGCTACTCCAGCCAAAGTGCGTCGTACATGCGGATCCACAAAATGTAGAAACAGAACCGTTGATCTGTGCAGTGTCTGTAGAAAGCCAGTCTGTGGAACATGTGCATTATAAAAACATAACTGATACATACTTATGAATAATAAATAATTAATTACTGATAAATTGTAATTTTTTCTTTTATGTAATATATATATTCCTGCTAACTGCAGTTTTCTAACCTGTGGAAGGGTAAAAATAAAAAAAAAATCAACTTGCGTTAATTGACGCTTTCCGGTCCTTATAGGTAGTTGAAAATCTCGGTCCTTCTAGTGCTAACTAACGAAGGCTGGGGGCCCTGATCTTCAAGTAATCCAAAAATTGTATTTACGGAGAATGAAATTAAAATTTCTAGATGTCACAAATATGTTCACATATTTTAAAGAAACAACCTACCTAAATAACTTACAGATCAATGAAAGAAAGCCACTCTCGAATTGTGTCAATTAATGAAAGCCACTCACCGACCCGTTTGGGGGTGGCTTTCTTTAATGACCCAAGTTAGCTGCCGTGCCATTGCGCTCATTAAGTCCATACGCTCTGTTACGCTCGCTTATTTCCCTAGTCCACCACTTGGGTCTACCATGATTTCTAGCGCACTTGGGCCTACGTGGAATAAACTCCCTTTCGATATTCAAAAAACTTTCTTTAAATGCCTCCCAATGAAAATTTGCATCATTGCCCATAAATAAATCATCCCAGTCCACTACTCTCATCCTGTCCGCAAAACTATCAAAATTAGCCCTACGAAAATCAGGGACTTCTATTACGTTACGATACTGTTTTCGGTAAAGATTCGGTTTAGCACCGGGAACCCAATTTTTGCATGAAAATAGGTTTCACAGATATAGAATTTGATTGCAAATCGATTTTCTTATGTAACATTTTTTGCGCAAATTCATATTTACTGTTATAAAAAAAATTCGAAAAAAAAAAAAAAGAAAATCGGGACGATGCTGTCTCTCACTGTTTTCATTGACGTCCCTATGTGACTAGGGTGTGTCAATTTTAGTAAAGTCAACAATTCAAAAACTACTAATGCTCAAATGATGTCATATTATCTAGCAAACTTAGAAATATCTTGTGTTGTTTAAAAAAGCCATTTACCTACTTATATTTGACCATAAAGGTATGAAATGTAACCTAAATATGACTGTAGCATCGTATATCAATGTGCCATTGATATGTGTGGTCAACTTTGGTTATTTTTGGTGTGCAGTATGGTTTCTAAGCTTCACATAGTCACAAATGCTGGAGTTTTGATTGTGAATGCATGTGTTTTCCCTCCTTTTTGACAATTTTGACTACTTCATAATGTAAATATTGTGTAATTCAAATTATTCGAAATGTTATGTGCGACCCAAACTTTCCGTATATTTTGATATGATAGATATATGAAATTGTCATTACTTTGAATAATTAAGTCTTGTACCTATAACAACACAACCTTTTATCTGAGCTTATAGGAAGATATTAAGAATTTCAAGTAACTTAATTTTGATGAATTTTTCACGTGTTACTTTCGTGAAATAATTTTCATATAACTTAATTTTATGTAATCATAATCAGTAGGCCTATCCAAATTTCAATGACATTTCTTTTTTTCACAGGTCCACAGGATGAGTCAGGAAAAAATCAGAACCCGAAGCAAATCAAGTTGTCACCTAAGTCATTTGGTGGGGACTGGGAGGGAACTTCCCCTGCTGAGCTGCCCACAGCCAGAGATCTGCTGAGGTATGGTTTGTTGAGGAGAGAGATGAGTGAGGAAGACAGGAGGAATTACCCAGTTAATGACCTGATTAACAATGGCATTGTTCCAGGGCTACTGGCTCAGTGGAGAAAGGCCAACGCTCTATTCATAGGACCTGTAATCAACACAGGTCAGGATCAGGGCTAAAGTGAAGGCACTGTGGGATGAGGCAGTGAAGGTGTCCAATGGCAATGTGAAGCTAGAGGTCAAAGATAAGTTCATGATGAAACTGGACAAACTGGTGGACATTCTGACCTGTCACTGTGTGATCAGGAGCTGCAGTGAGCATGGGTGCAACCCTGTCTGTAACAGTGAGGTTCACATTGACTGCAGCTGCAGGAGCGAGCAGAAGCTACTAGTGCAGGAGCTTGCCTTCATTAAAGGTCAGAGAGAAAAGGTGGGAAGTGTGGGGGCACACCAGATGGGTCTAGCTGATCACGCTATGACCAGGAGACAGGAAGCAGTGCTGCAGAGACAGGAACAGAGAAGGAAGGCCGAGGAGAAGAGGATGATGAATGCAGAGGAGTCAGCCAAGAAAGAAGAGGAGTTGAGGGAGGAGTCACTGCTGGAAATGGAGTTGGAGGAGACTGGAGATATACTGGAGGAGGCAGGGAGGAGAAAGGAGGACGAAAACTTCGTATCAGAGGCTGCGAAAACTTCTTCCTTGCCTGTGGCTAAGAAGAAGAAATACAACACAAGATATCACCAACATAGCTCTGGCTAGCTTGAGACATCACACTGGGCTGAGAGAGACTGCAGAAATTGCCACTGTTGCCTGGATTGACGCTGATCTTATCACAGAGTTTGACACAGCACTGGTAATTGACCACAACAAGGTGAGGAGGGCTCAGGAGAGACTGACTAAGGAGCTGGTCAAGAAGTTTGATGAAGAGATTAGGGAAAATGGCATCACCTGTATCTTCTTTGATGGGAAAAGAGATGACACCAAAGTGATGATGGAAGCTAGCTGAGGGCAGTGACAGGCAGTTTCCTGGCCTCATTAAGGAAGAACACTACACAGTGTGCAATAAACCAGGTGGGAAATATTTGTGGCATTTTTGTACCAGAGTGAGCTGCAGAGGAGAGTAGTCATGCTGAGGTCATTGCTGATCATCTGGTGAACTGGCTAAGAGAGAGAGGAGCAGACCAGACCCTTTTGGCCATAGGAGGTGACAGTACTAATGTGAATACTGGCTGGGAGGGAGGAGTATTGCATTATGTGGAGCCCAAGCTTAGCAGGAAGTTGGTGTGGATTGTCTGTGACTTGCACACTGGGGAGCTGAGTCTCAGACACCTGGTGACTGCACTGGATGGCAAGACATTGAGCAACAACAAGTGGTCTGTGCCCCTAGGAAAGATGTTAGACACTGCCACTGAGTTGGAGATCAACCCAAACTTCACGAGGATCACTGTTGGTCCTCCTCTACCCCATCTCAGTCAGGAGGTAGTGAAGGACCTCAGCACAGACCAATCATATGGCTACAGAATCATCACTGCCATCAGACCGGGAGAGGTACCTCAGAGTCTAGCTCTCCTGAAGATTGGGCCAGTCTGTCACAGTAGGTGGGTCACCACGGCTCTAATGTTCTGCAGATTGTGGATTTCCAAACACAGGCTGAAGGGTAGGAATCTGAAGAATCTGAGGATAATTGTGGAATTCATAGTGGGAGTCTACATGCCAAACTGGTTCAACATCAAGTTAAATCACAGCTGGGTGGAGGGTCCCAGGCATGTACTGTACCAGCTGGAGCTGCTCAGAAGTCAGAAGAAGGATGTGATAGGAATAGCGATGCCTACAGTGTAGAGATCAGCCTGGTATGCACACGCTGAGGTTGTGCTCCGGGCCATGCTGTGAAGTGAGGTGGAGGAGGAGAGGAGGGAGGCAGTGAAGAGGAAGACAGTTCATGGATCGCCCAGTGGTCCGGAGGTTCTCCGATTTCAACGGTTTCAAAAGAATTGGCAGCGGGTCAATCAAGCAAACTTCAAGACTGGAATGACGGAAGACCACGTCAGTGCAGTTTTCAAAGAGAACCCTGAATGGGTACAAGAAGCTCTCGACATTGTTTGTGTTTGGTTTGCCTCTAATTAATAAATTAATCACTTAAATAATAATTTACCTATAGATATTTAATACTTGAGTATCATTTTCCTAATACAAGTCATTCTATAGGGAAAGAGATCAAACAAATGTGAGCTTTTCTTAGTTAGCTTGTGCATACCCTAAACAAAGTCATAATGACCTAAAACTTGGTATGCAGTGTTTTCTTGGGAAAAGGAACCAAATAAATACCGAGCACAAAAAAATAAACAACTTCGATTTCGTGGACCTCCCAAATATATATATATATATATTAGTGGTGGCCCGGATATCCGCATCCGCATCATTTTTAACATCCGCATCCGCACTTCTGACTGCGGATGTTATGCGGATATTACCTCTAATAAATTATGCAATTTACAATTAAATTAGCTTATAAAATAACTTATAAAGCCCAGTCATGCACATTTCATGTAAAGTATTAATTATTAATGAACAAACAAATATATAAACCGGAAAATATAAATACCTGGTAACACAGAAAATTGAATGAAACTTGTTTCATTGAATTTTCTGTGGCTGAAACTCTTGAGAAAGTTATTTTTATCATAATGAAAACATTAATATTAATTTTAATTCTTATGCATTGCCTGCCATAATAGTAAATCACGAAATTTGAAAAATTAAGTCATATATTCATAATTCTATATTATATTGATAGATTAACTAAATATCCGCATCCGTGGATATTGAAATTAAAAATCCGCATCTGCATCCGCATCTGCAGATGTTGAAAAACTGACATCCGGTCCACCACTAATATATATATATATATTAGTGATGGATCGAATAACCGCAACCGCAACCGCAACCGCACTACAACCGCACAAAAATTCACAACCGCAACCGTAACCGCAACCGCCGTTCCATAAGTGCGGTTGCGGTTGTAAAAGCTTAGTTAATTTTAATTTTAGGTTAATTACAAATATTTCTTTTTTTAAAAAGAAAATGATGGGTCTCCTTATGCGTGCTTAAACGTGACGTCATACGGCTGCCGTAGTAAAATTGGTTTAAACTGCGCTCTAAGTTATTACTCTGTGAGCTCCATGAAGTAACATTTATTTTTATTTAATTTTCTTCAAACTAAAACCGCCTTTAGTACAATAGTCAATAAAGCTTATTCCTGCTCGACGGACCTCTCGGGTTCGTGTAACTTGGTCAATGGCCTTGGTTGGCCAAAGGGGTGGTTTCTCGAACATGACTCCCCCCAAAAGGGGTTTTAATATGGTTTTAATTAATTTGACCTATTCTTTCATAATAGCTATATAAGTTTAGAATATACTTCATTTAAATAGTATTTATTTAGTAAATACCTTATGTTGAACACAAGTTTTGCAACACACAAATAGCGGTAGCGGTGTATTGCAAAACTTGTGTTCAACATAAGGTATTTACTAAATAAATACTATTTAGTATATATTATGTACCAAGTGTGGCTAAATCGCACTATAGTGGCTAAATCCAGTTAATAATTACGCATTTTTCCTAGTATATGATAACCGCAACCGCAACCGCGGTTGGAAAAAATTCGACAACCGCAAACACAACCGCAACCGCGGTTGTGAAAAACCGACCACTCGATCCATCACTAATATATATATATATATATATATATATATATATATATATATATATATGGGAATGAACTCAGAATGGTTCCCTGAGGTTTTTTATGATACACACAGACCGTGCATGGAAAAAGGAACTCTTCTAGGAAAATTAAATCCACTATAGTCCAAATAAGTGATGGTAAATGAAAAATACTATAGTTTTTTCTTTTTCATGATGCTAGCCTGACGTCGGCAACGGCTCACTCGCATTGTCTCGATATATATATATATATATATATATATATAGAGAGAGAGAGAGAGAGAGAGAGAGAGAGAGAGCTTATAGTTGTGCTTGCATTTTCTAGTAAGTGTTTTGCTTCGCATTCTCAAGAGCTTGTAAGCATTTTCATCGGACAAATTAGTTGTTTCTTTAAATTTGAAATACGTGTTCCTTTTCAGCTATTTTTAATTTCAGCATTCCACCATTTTGGTTTAACAGACTTCGCCAGTCTCTTTTTACATAATGGCATATAACTCGATTCTAAATGTTTAAAATAATTCTAAAAAGAATTCCATGTACCATTCACCTATTAGTGCCCAGCGTCACTTTACTGATTTCGTTGTGGCTTACCCAGCCGATTCTATTCAGTCTCGAAAAAGACATCTGAGCACTCATGGGCAGCGTGAGAAATTTCCGCTGGCCCATTAGCCTGAGGCCAGTTGTTTTCACATTGAATTAGTAATTTTCATAAGACAGCTGGTCCGAGTGACCAGCGATGTTTTAACCCTGCTACTATGCTGGCAAGCGGAGTACAAGCAGTAGTTTGACCGCAAAAAGGTAGAGTACATTGCAATTGCATGCAACATTGCATCTTGCAACCGTGTAACATTGGATGCAACATGATGCGGATGTTTTAGGAACCCCTTTCCTCCCCCCAAAAATATATAAATGTGAACTCCAAGGGGTAACCTAACCTAGCTGCTCAGGCCCACAAAAAAAAAATATATATATGTGTGTGTGTATGCATGTATAGAAAAGCTTCCATTATATATGAGTTGTATGTATGTGAACCCGAAGGGGTATCCTAACCCAAGGCAGCTCAGGCCCACAAACGTATATATACACAGTATATGCATATGGGTTCCTAAAACATCCGCATCATGTTGCATCCAATGTTACACGGTTGCAAGATGCAATGTTGCATGCAATTGCAATGTACTCTACCTTTTTGCGGTCAAACTACTGCTTGTACTACGCTTGCCAGCATAGTAGCAGGGTTAAAACATCGCTGGTCACTCGGACCAGCTGTCTTATGAAAATTACTAATTCAATGTGAAAACAACTGGCCTCAGGCTAATGGGCCAGCGGAAATTTCTCACGCTGCCCATGAGTGCTCAGATGTCTTTTTCGAGACTGAATAGAATCGGCTGGGGTAAGCCACAACGAAATCAGTAAAGTGGCGCTGGGCAATAATAGGTGAATGGTACATGGAATTCTTTTAGAATTATTTTAAACATTTAGAATCGAGTTATATGCCATTATGTAAAAAGAGACTGGCGAAGTCTGTTAAACCAAAATGGTGGAATGCTGAAATTAAAATAGCTGAAAAGGAACACGTATTTCAAATTTAAAGAAACAACTAATTTGTCCGATGAAAATGCTTACAAGCTCTTGAGAATGCGAAGCAAAACACTTACTAGAAAATGCAAGCACAACTACAGTATAAGCTCTCTCTCTCTTTCTCTCTCTCTCTCTCTCTCTCTCTCTCTCTCTATATATATATATATATATATATATATATATATATATATATATCGAGAAGTCGGGCTAGCATCATGAAAAAGAAAAAACTATAGTATTTTTCATTTACCATCACTTATTTGGACTATAGTGGATTTAATTTTCCTAGAAGAGTTCCTTTTTCCATGCACGGTCTGTGTGTATCATAAAAAACCTCAGGGAACCATTCTGAGTTCATTCCCATATATATATATATATATATATATATATATATATATAATATATATATATATTAGTGGTGGACCGGATGTCAGTTTTTCAACATCTGCAGATGCGGATGCAGCTGCGGATTTTTAATTTCAATATCCACGGATGCGGATATTTAGTTAATCTATCAATATAATATAGAATTATGAATATATGACTTAATTTTTCAAATTTCGTGATATTACTATTATGGCAGGCAATGCATAAGAATTAAAATTAATATTAATGTTTTCATTATGATAAAAATAACTTTCTCAAGAGTTTCAGCCACAGAAAATTCAATGAAACAAGTTTCATTCAATTTTCTGTTACCAGGTATTTATATTTTCAGGTTTATATATTTGTTTGTTCATTAATAATTAATACTTTACATGAAATGTGCATGACTGGGCTTTATAAGTTACTTTATAAGCTAATTTAATTGTAAATTGCATAATTTATTAGAGGTAATATCCGCATAACATCCGCAGTCAGAAGTGCGGATGCGGATGTTAAAAATGATGCGGATGCGGATATCCGGGCCACCAGTAACATATATATATATATATATATTTGGGTGGTCCACGAAATCGAAGTTGTTTATTTTTTTTGTGCTCGGTATTTATTTGGTTCCTTTCCCCAAGAAAACACTGCATACCAAGTTTTAGGTCATTATGACTTTGTTTAGGGTATGCACAAGCTAACTAAGAAAAGCTCACATTTGTTTGATCTCTTTCCCTATAGAATGACTTGTATTAGGAAAATGATACTCAAGTATTAAATATCTATAGGTAAATTATTATTTAAGTGATTAATTTATTAATTAGAGGCAAACCAAACACAAACAATGTCGAGAGCTTCTTGTACCCATTCAGGGTTCTCTTTGAAAACTGCACTGACGTGGTCGTCCATCATTCCAGTCTTGAAGTTTGCTTGATTGCCCCGCTGCCAATTCTTTTGAAACCGTTGAAATCGGAGAACCTCCGGACCGCTGGGCGATCCATGAACTGTCTTGAAGACGTCTCTGAGAACGACTTCCAAGATATAGTGTCTGCAAGCAAGATGGAGTAAATTTCTTCCCAGTCGCTGTTCAATCAGAGTGCAAGCTCCACCAATATGACCCGTATTACTTAGAGTCGTATCAAAGTTCATGGCGACGACTCGGTCTTCGACCTTCCAATCCTTCAAGGCCTTAACCACGGCGTCTGCTTGCGCCATTCCTGTTCCACATGCGAGCTTCGGAACACCCAGGAGTTGGATGTTCTCCTCTGACGATGACGAAACATCCTTCCCAGAGATCAGTAGTGGGAGACGATCGACGTTGTTATTTTCTGTGAGGAATGGAAGGAGTTTCCCGTCACAATGAACAACAATTCCAGTATTGGCGCCAGAAGATGAGACAACTCGTTTCACAGAAGTGATGTGGTCACTACGATGTTGCATACGGGTTCTCCTGAATGTGGAGCAACTGAAGGCCAGTTCATCAATGTTCCCTCCAAAGCTTTTCACAGTAGCTGCCACGATGTGAACTGCCTCACGATCGCTGGTGTTGGTTCTATCCAGGGTGGCAGCGAAACCAGGGGACATGAAGTTCTTAGGCCTCGTTTGAGGTGCAGGACGAGGAGCTGCATTTGACGGGCAAGGGACCTGAAAATCCGGATCCATTCAACTCGAGGCATCTTCGGAAATGAACGAGGGCCCTTATCATCAGAAGAGGTGCTGGTTGACTCCAGCTGAACAGTCTCTTGCTCTTCATGCATCTGCTTCTCTGCTACTTCCTTTTGTTCTCTGGACTTCTTCTTAAGATACTTCTGTTTCATTTCTTTCTTAGACAGGGCTTCGTCGACTCGTCCCATGTGAAACTTGCGTTCCATCGCTTGGTCTTTTAAGAAGGCTCGGTCTTCCTCTATTCAGATCATTCTTTCCACATCATGATGCTTAATGTTGAAGAGCTTTTCAAGATTGTTTGAGAACTCTTGTTCCTTCTGTATTTGTGGCTTACTTCTCGTGTTGAAACCCATTTTCAACTTCTCCCAAGTGGAGAGGATTCCATTCAGGGTTCGTTTGATATTCCGCTCCTCTTGAGTAGGGTTGCGGGCCATTCCCCAGATATCATGATTTCCTTCGCCACCATACTGATGCACTCAGTTTTCGTAGGAGTTAGCTCACTCATTTTCAAGAGATGAAAATAACGTTGGAGAACTTGCCTAAGAGTAGGCAGACGGGATTTAGGAATCGCTTCGATGGTGCTGCCAACCAAGTACATAGTTGTTTTCTTACACAATGCAGTTGCCATCATCACAACCTAGAAAGAGAAACCAAAATTTGACATTTTTTATTACTATGGAAATAATGTAGAAATACAGCAACTTCAAACATGTAGACTTTTAAAGTCACACTTTAACATTAAACATGCACTAATGTACATGATTTTCAGCAAAAATTATTATTCAACATAAACCAAAAACAATAACACAACAGTAATATAGCAACTTTAAGCGTCATAGCAATTTATAACGCAATAGAAAATTTAGCAATTTTAAGCATACGCAGTTTTAACGTTATTCTTTAGGACTAAACTTGCATTAATGTACATCTCTTTCCAAAAAAAAATTATTATTCAACATAAACCAAAAATAATAACGCAGTAGTAATATAGCAACTTTAAGCGTCATAGCAATTTATAACGCTATAGAATATATATTCACCTTAATTAAATATTAATATAATTAATTATTAATTAATTATTAATTAAATATTAACTAAATATTAATTAATTAAATATTCACCTGAGTCATTAAAAAGCAAGCTAAGATAAATGATTCCCAGTGATGCGTGAACACTTAATACACCTTATCCGATTCTTGCTGGGAGAGTAACTGAGGAAAACCGTTAGTATTTGAAATACGATGCCAAATCGTAGTACAGGGTGATTCAAAAGTCCTGTTACCTAGATTACATTTTACATTTATTACATGTAAATTACAGGCTTTATATTTACATTTATTACATGAATTACAGAACACATATACAGAGTTTATACAACAATAGCAGCTCATGTTTACAACATATGTTCAAAGTGTGATCCGTGTTTATGAATACAAGCTTGTACTCTTTTTACCACACGAATACGATACGGCCGCAGGTGTAATTTCTTTACAGCTCTCTGTGCACTGGAGTAGGACATCTGCGCTTGTGATGAAAGTTTCCTGAGACTTTTTCTCGAAGACCTTTCTAACCGTGCCCGCACATCCTCAAGCTTTTCCTCAGTTAACAAAGACGGTCGTCCACTCCGTTTCCTGTCGTGTACACCTCCAGTCTCACGAAAACGGGCAACCAGCCGTGAAATCGCCATCTTATTAAGAACAGGAGCATCAGGATATCTTCCGTGAAACGCTTCTTTCACCTGTGCATAAGACCGCGTTGCAAAGTACTGTTCAATAATAAAGACCCGTTGCGCCTGAGAAAACGGCATGCTGCTCCCACTGAGAACAAAGCACTATTGGTGTTGCGCAGGACACGCCACCCTACAGGCGGTACTGGTGAGTCATCGTGACACGCCAGTAGTACCAACTGTTGGATGCAAGAGAGGTTCCAACACATTGTCCCTTATTACGAGACTCTTTCATGATGGGTAACGTGACTTTCGAATCACCCTGTATGTTCAAAAATAAGAGTTTCCAACTGTAAACTTAATTAATTAGTTAATTAGGAACGTAATTTGGAATTAGAAACTGGGTAAATTACACCATTTTTTTTATGTTCCGAGTTATGCCTGCTATATAGGCCACGTCAGAGCCGAGCATTACAGGGCATTAAAAATGGCCGCCTTGTGCTTACCATAAATATTCATTAATTAAAAAAAAAATCACGTGCGCTAGTTTCTTATCTAGTGGGTACGTTTGGGCTATGAGCACACAAAAATTTTGGAGAAAAAAATTTCACCCCCCTTTTGTGGACCATCCTAATATATATATATATATATATATATATATATATATATATATATAGATACACACAGACCGTGCATGGAACAAGGAACTTTTCTGGGATAATTAAATCCACTATAGTCCGAATAAGTAATGGTAAATGACAAATACCATAGTTTTTCTTTTTCATGATGGAAAGCCAAACGTGGGCTTTCCATCATGAAAAAGAAAAAACTATAGTATTTGTCATGTATCATTACAAATTCGAACTATAGTGGATTTAATTTCCCAGAAGAGTTCCTTGTTCCATGCACGGTCTGTGTTTAACATATAAGTTTCTCAGGGGACCATTCTGAGTTTGTATATATACAGTATATATATATATATATATATATAATATATATATATATATATATATATATGTACACAGGGTGTCCCAAAAAAACTATATACTCTTCATAGCATCATATATTTTATAATTAAAAAAAAATCAAACAATATATTGTTATAGCAATTGCCAATGAAAGGTAAATTAGTAATCTAAGTGATCAAAATGTTATAGTGAGTTGTTTGCATATAAAATTTAATTAACTACGCCAAGTGCTCAAAATGTTCTCCGGCGGCATGAATGCACTTTTGAATGCGTCGACTAACTGATTCGCAGACATGGACTAATGTGGATGCTGTGATGGTCCCGCACTTTTCCCTAATTGCATCCTTAAGGTGTTCGAGTGTTGCAGGTCTTGTACCATAAACTGCATCCTTCAAGTAGCCCCACAAGTAAAAATCAAGTGGAGTCAAGTCCGGTGAACGTAGAGGATACTCAACGCTTCCTCTTCGTCCTATCCAACGGTTAGGCAACGTTTCATCGAGGTACCTTCTGACATCACAATGATAATGAGGGGGGGCTCCATCTTGTTGAAAGTAAAAGTTGTCGTTTCCAAACAACTTCCGAACTGCAGGTATAATTTCTGTCCGCAGCATGTCGAGATATGCGGCACCGGTAACTGTCCCATTAAAGAAAAAATGGTCCAACCAAACCCCTGGATGATAAACCACACCATGCTGTTAATCCTGGTAAATTAACATGTTTATCCACATAAACGTGTGAATTATCAAGTGACCAGTACATGCAGTTGTGTCAATTTACTGTGCCATTCAGCTTGAAGGTAGCTTCATCAGACCACACGATTTTGTTGGCAAACTGTACGTCTTCGGCTTCCATTGACTGAAACCATTCACAAAATTCGAGTCTGCGATCAGGGTCATCTTCAGTCATGGCGTGTAACAGACTTGGAATGTAGCTTTTCCATGTTGCCGACTTTAAAATCCGGTGAACACCTGATTTGCTGATTCCGGTCTCACGGGCGCATTGCCTAACCGATTTCTGTGGTGATCGATTAAATTTTTGCAACACTAAAACGGAGTTTTCATCACTCGCACTTGATTTGCGTCGTCCAGATCTTCCCTTGTGCATATCTTGAGCAGATCCCTCTGCCTCAAACTTGTCACGGATGTTTGTAATGGCGAGACGTGTCGGTGGCTTTGTACCAAATTCCAGGATCCATTGCCGCTGGACTTCGGACACATTCTCAAATTTCCAATACCATTTCAGAACACTTTTTCGTTGCTCCAGTGTCAAACATTTACGCAACATGGGTTCTTTTGCTGAACTGAATAAAGTTGAATGCTGTAGAGTTTGTATCGTGGAATGAGTGCGTAGGCTAAGTCCGAAGCAAGCTAGTGAGTAACTAGACTACGTTCGGTCCATAGGCTTCGCCATTACAAGGCCTTTGATAAAACAAGGCCAGGCTTAGTCGACGCATTCAAAAGTGCATTCATGCCGCCGGAGAACATTTTGAGCACTTGGCGTAGTTAATTAAATTTTATATGCAAACAACTCGCTATAACATTTTCATCACTTAGATTACTAATTTACCTTTCATTGGCAATTGCTATAACAATATATTTTTTTTTAAATTATAAAATATATGATGCTATAAAGAGTATAGAGTTTTTTTTGGGACATTAGTATATAGTGCGCCAAATTAAATCCAATACGAAGGAATTCTCTATTTATGTTAGGAATAAAAAAGTAGCTTTGCTTCCACAAATCGGCGAAAACAACGAACAAATTTACAATGATTTACGAATGGCTGAAGTTTTAATACAATTAAATTCTTCCCATAATTATGCTCAATGATGATCATTATTTAAAGCTTCACGATTTTACTATCAGTGAAATTGAAGTACTCTCGGCCATCCATAGATAAAATTAATCCTAATAAAACTCCAGGTTCAGATAAGCTCTACCCAAGGGTACTTAAAGAAATGAACTGCACAATAGTCTTTCTGCTCACATATATATTTAATAAATCGTTACAGTCTGGAGAAGTTCCATTCGATTGGAAACTTGCAAATATTACGCCATCATTTAAAAAAGGGGACAAATTGCTTCCCAAAAATTATCGTCCCATAGACTTCAGTAGTTGGTCAGTTAATGGAGATGATTGTTTGGGACAAAATAGTAATCGTCTTACTAATTTTCTCGATTTTTTTAATGATATATGACGACAGTAAAACAGTGGACGATATACATTTCGATTTTCAAAAAGCGTTTGATAAAGTGCCCCATAGGAGATTATTAGCTAAACTTCAATCTTACGGAATTGATGGTAATGTTCTTAAATGATTTGAAAAATGGCTTACTGGACGTAAACAAAGAGTGGTCATTGATAGCAAAGCATCTAACTGGAGAAGTGTAACTAGCGGCGCACCTCACGGCTTAGTTCTGAGACCAGTTCATTTTATTATTTATATCAATGGCATTGACATAGGAATTAACAGTATAATTTCAAAATTTTCCGATGATACCAAGCTAGGGGAACGAACAAAATCAGTGGCAGAACGTTTGTAGATTCAAGATATTATTAAGTTACTCGAGGGGCAGAAACTTGGCAAATGAGTTTAATTTAGATGAATGTAGAAACATGTTAGGGAAAAGTATTGTATACGCGAAAAGAGACTAACAAATGTTACGGAAAATAAAGATTTAGGTATTATTGTTGCCGACACACTTAAACGAAGCAAACGATATAACGAAACAGAAAAGCAAATAGAATCTTAGAATTTATTGGTAGATCATTTGAATTGAAGTCCGAAAAAACAATGCTAACATTATATAGACATAGACCGAATGGAGAGGCAGCGACGGGCTACTGAGATGATTCCTAGACTTAAAAACAAATACGCTGCTCGTTTAAAAACGTTATATTATTCTCACTTATAAAAAGGCGTATTCCAAGAGATTTAATCCAGGTATTTAAAATCATTAAAGGTTTCGATAATGTCGACACCGAAAAATATTTTACCTTCAGAAATGCAGTACAACTCGGTAATGGTCTCAAATTAGTGGGTAAACATTTTAATTCTAATGAAGCTAAACATTTTTTATTCAATCGTATAGTTAATTTGTGGAATGAATTGCCAGCCAGAGTAGTTCAAAGTAATTCAATCGAGTCCTTTAGAAAGAAACTAGATACTTATCTTGCCAAGAACCCCAGTTAGAAGCGTTTGTTATCGCATAAAAGTATTGTAGAATTTTCATTCGAATTCTCTCCTCTTTGTTTTAAAATTTTCACTTTATCTGTAAATTTCCTTCTTTTCTTTTAACCTCCCTTCTTTGTTTTGCTATAAAATTTTCACTTGCCTTTAAATTTGCTTCTGTCTTAAACATACAGCCTTGTAGGGACCAGCCGGTCTGTTGCTGTTTGGTGTCCTTTTGGTGCTCCTTTAGTATGCGGTCTACAAATTCTGCCGCTCTTTTTTTTCGCTAAATGACTCACTCACATGACTTAGACCCTATTTGACCTTGAAATTCAAAATGATTGTTTAACATCAGTAGCTTGAGAAATTTGAAGCAGTAAAGTTGTAAACAATTCAATTGCCGGTGCTACTATAGTATGCGGTCTACCTACGATTGGTTAGGTTTAGTCAAGATATTTTCGTTAAAACTAACGAAAATATCATGACTAAACCTAACCAATCGTCAAGGGCGACTGACATTGGGATGTAAACAAGCAATTAGTAAACAAGCTAAGAAGGTATACTTACATTTAAACTTTTTGTGTTTTTAACTTTTCAATAAATTTTTTTCCTTACATTTAAACTTTTTATGTTTTTAACTTTTCAATAAATTTTTTTCAAGTAAGATTGTCATTTCAACCTTCTTTAACTACATTTAAAAAACAAATTGGTGTAGACCGCATACTAAAGTGTGAATTTGTCTGTAGACCGCATACTAAAGGAGCACCGTCCTTTTTATATAGTACAGTATATTGATAGAAAAGCAGATTATTTTAAAGGCTAAAAAAACTTTCTTAAAATACGAGAAATTAACTAATTTTTAATGACAAGAAAAATCTTTTTGTGTAAATAAAATAAATTCTATCTAGAATACCGTTTTTTTTTTCATTTGTTCGGATTTTCTGGTAAAACTTTCTGTATCCTTTAAAAATTTTTGTATCAATGTATGGATCCATCTGCACATATTTCTAATAATGTAAAGTACTTTTCGTCATGTAAGTAAATGACACGAAAGTTTTCCCGTCATTTTGATCGAAACGGATGAACATTTGTAAATACTGTATTTTCTTTTTATGCTCGTTTCATGCAATTATGTAATTGATTTTTAAGTCAATCATTTTTTTTCGTGGGGTTTCCTTGACAAACCATGGAAGTGCTACCACGCATGGCTCATGTTACGAAGGGCCGCTTAGGTGTGGAATTTAGCCATGTTGAGGATGTTAGTCCACCAGGATACGTGCGTGAGCGGATTGTGCGCGTCATTCTCTACTTTTCTCTTCTTCTGTATCTTCTGTCTTTCACAGCCGAGCTATTTCTGCCTTCTTACCCCATTCCATTAGGAAAAAGATTTGTGTTCAGGTATGTTTGTATCAGGGTTGAGTCATTTAACTTTCAAAATTAACTAGTTAAGTTAATTTGAAAAGTTAACTAGTTAAGTGAATCAATTAACTTTTGCTTTCCTGAAAGTAGTCCGTAAAAACCATCATTATACCTAACTAATCGTGGTACTGATATACCCTTACTTATGTTAGTTTAATTGCTATGTGTATGTGTGTGTTTCTGTCTGATAAAAAATATGTAATGCTTTTGTATAGGGATTATCTTATTCTATGAGCTACTACTATTTACCCAAACATTTTAGTCAATTTCCTTTTTTATCCTTTTGTGTGATAATTTTTATTTGCAGGTTACTATAAAATACAATGATTGATTTCTGTAGTTTGTACTGAGACACCACTTATGGAAAGTAATAATTAAAACAAGAAGAAATAGTAAATGGAATACTTGCTCACGCATACAGGTAGACACCACCGCCAGTCTCAAGAACTGAAGGACTCTGGTGGCGAGTACGAGAACTAATAAAATAGTGACTACATAAATGAAATTGCATTTTTTGAAAAAGGAAAACTAATTAAAAATTAATTGAAGTTAATCATTAATTTAGAAAAATTTCGGCACTATTGCAGTTGGGTACCCCAACCCAACAAATTCAATTACATTAAAACAAAAATTTTAAAGGACAAATAAAACAATTCATTCTATAGGTTACTTGATGCCCGGTTAGGTCAACTGTATGCCCTTGACCACTGGTTAGGTTAAGTTATGATATTTTCGTTAAAAACTAACGAAAATGTCACAACTTAACCAACCAATCGTCAAGAGCGTACAGTTGACTTAACCGGCATTCATTTAACCTATAGAATGAATTGTTTGTTTTATTTGTCCTTTAAATTTTTTGTTTTAATGTAACCGAATTTGTTAGGCTGGGATACCCAAATGCAATATTGCCAAAATTTCAATTAAGTTAAGTTAATCTGTATTTTAAAATTTAACTAGTTAAGTTAATTAAGGAAGGAAACATACATACATACGTACTATGTACAGTATGCATGTTTCCTTACTGAAGGCTAATAATGATTTTTTCTACACAAGCAGAGTGTTTTTATTTATTTGCTAATTTAAAAATGTGAAGTGATAAACTTTTAAAAAGCACTTTGTAAGAACTATTTTTTATTTTCACTATTCCTATCCTCTTAAAGATGCAATGAGACCAGGATTTCTGTCAAGGTGATGTAGGAATTGTTTCGTGTTGAGGGTTCTCTCTCAGGGTAGCACCTATTCCATCGCGTCAGCAGATTTTTTTTCACTGAATGTTAATAGTACTACTGCAAAATGGGAGAGTGCAATTGCAATTCAACATTGCAACATTGAATGCACCATGATGAGAGTGTTTTTGATACAGCCGGGGATATGATACAACCGGGGATATTGTGAGAGACTTAAATGGACATTTCTCTGGATCGTCAAGGCGAGCAAGTTGAAGTCTTCAAAAGAAGACTAGATGCTTGCCTCAGTACAATACCAGAGAGAGTGCAAGAGACAGTGGAAGAGAGTGCAAGAGAACATCTCTTTCCTTCAACAGGCCTAGAGGCAAGGCCCACCAGTAGGGCCTGTGTGTGAAGACACCAACGTACGGGACTGCTACGAGGTTACGATATATATATATATATATATATATATATACGAGGGTAATTCAATAAGTATCCGCACTTTTTATTTTCACAATTTTATTTTCACATCTGATAGATTATAAACACATCACTTCTCAACATAGTCTCCCTGTTTCTCAATACACTTAGTCCAGCGATCTACAAACTTCCTATGCCATCACAAAAAATGTTTTTGGCTCTGTGCGTAGCCAGTCATGCACCACCTCCTTCAGGTCATCATCGCCTTGGAATCGCTGACCTCTCAAAGTGTCTTTTAGTGGTCCAAACAGGTAAAAATTCGAAGGTGCCAGGTCTGGACTGTAGGCTGATGGTCGAGAACTTAAAATTTAAGTTCTTGAAGGCATTTTCTAGTCTGTGCAGTGGTATGAGGGCGCGCATTGTCGTGTAACAGAATAACACCTTCCGACAATCTCCCTCTCCGTTTTGTGCGAATTGCTTGCTTTAACTCATTCCGAAGCATGTCAGAATACGATGCATTTGTTATTTTAGTTCCACGCTCCAGATAATGTCCAAGGATAGGGTCTCGTGTATCCCAAAACGGTGTTAGCATAACTTTACCTGCTGACGGCTGCGCTTTGACCTTCCTCGCAACGGGAGATGTTAGATGCTTCCATTGCATGCTCTGTCGTTTGCTTTCTGGTCATAGTGATGGATCCAGGTTTCATCTCCAGTGATAATGCGCTCCAAAAAGTTTTCACCTTCATTATGATACCTCGTCAAAAGACGAGAGCAGACGTCCATACCTGGATCCATCACTATGAAACAGAAAACAAACGACAGAACATGCAATGGAAGCATCTAACATCTCCCGTTGCAAGGAAGTTCAAAGCGCAGCCGTCTGCAGGTTATGCTAACACTGTTTTGGGATACACGAGGCCATATCCTTAAATATTATCTAGAGCGTGGAACTACAGTAACAAGTGCATCGTATTCTGACATGTTTCGGAATGAGTTAAAGCAAACAATTCGCACAAAACGGAGAGGGAGATTGTCAAAGGTGTTATTCTGTTACACGACAATGCGCGCCCTCATACCGCTGTACAGACTAGAAAATGCCTTCAAGAACTTAAATTTGAAGTTCTCGACCATCCAGCCTACAATCCAGACCTGGCACCTTCGGATTTTTACCTGTTTGAACCACTAAAAGACGCTTTGAGAGGTCAGCGATTACACAGCCAAAAACATTCTTTTGTGATGGCATTAGGAAGTTTGTAGATCGCTGGACTAAGTGTATTGAGAAACAGGGAGACTATGTTGAGAAGTGATGTGTTTATAATCTATCAGATGTGAAATAAAAAGTGCGGTTACTTATTGAATTACCCTCGTGTGTGTATATATCTATATATATATATATATATATATATATATATATATGTAAAGAACGACGCTTGTATAGGAGAATATTCCGCGCAAGATGAGGAAGAGAACGAAACAAATGAAAAAATGAGGTAACCACCAGGGAATCGAACCCGGAATCTTCCGATTGCCGGTCAGATATGATAACCATTACACCACGGGCCTCACTCGAAAAATGCCGTAATTCTTCTACATACGCGTAGAAACCAATGCCCCAAGGGGCACCTCCCGCATGTCGTAACATTATATACATTTTAACTGCAAACACGCAGTATAATTAATGTAAAGAACGACGCTTGTATAGGAGAATATTCCGCGCAAGATGAGGAGAGAGAACGAAACAAATGAAAAAATGAGGTAGCCACCGGGTTCGATACCCGGGTGGTTACCTCATTTTTTCATTTGTTTCGTTCTCTCTCCTCATCTTGCGCGGAATATTCTCCTATACAAGCGTCGTTCTTTACATTAATTATACTGCGTGTTTGCAGTTAAAATGTATATAATGTTACGACATGCGGAAGGTGCCCCCTTGGGGCATTGGTTTCTGCGCGTATGTAGAAGAATTACGGCATTTGTTCGAGTGAGGCCCGTGGTGTAATGGTTATCATATCTGACCGGCAATCGGAAGATTCCGGGTTCGATTCCCGGGTGGTTACCTCATTTTTTCATTTGTTTCGTTCTCTCTCCTCATCTTGCGCGGAATATTCTCCTATACATGCGTCGTTCTTTACATTAATTATACTACGTGTTTGCAGTTAAAATGTATATATATATATATATATATATATATATATATGTGTGTGTGTGTGTGTGTGTGTGTGTAACTTCCTTGCTGTATGATACTTTATGTGAGTTCGAACGACGGTTCACAAACAGCAACCCATTCTTCACAAGCCGTATGATGATGACCAGGTTACCCAATTTCAACCACCTTCATCGGATGAACCTCATTTAATTTCTCAGTAAGAGTTAAATGATGTAGTCAGAGATTTGAATCTATCTAAAAATCAGGTTGCGCTCTTACCTTCTAGATTAAAAGGTTGGAATCTTTTACATAAGACTGTAAAAATATCATCGTTTCGTAAGTGCTGGATACACTTCACATCGTTTTCTCTATGAAAGTGATTTAATGTATTGTAATGATGTGAACGCACTCATGGAGGCAGCTGGTTGAGAGCACAATCCTAAGGAATAGAGGCTTTTTATCGGTTCAACAAAGTTGAGTTTAAAAGCTGTACTATCGCACAGTGGTGATGGTGATATCTAACCTTCGGCTCCGGTTGCACATACATGTGACGTTCATATGAAGGGATCATATAGCGATATGTAGATATTTTTGAAACATATTGATTATGATAAAGACTTCTGCTTATCACTTCACTTGGTCATCGGAATGGGTAAGAGGAAGGAAAGAGGAAGGAGAAATAGTAGAGCTGTTGGAGAGGTCGTTGGGTGGATGCCAGAAAGAGCAAGAAGAATTAACATTGGTTGGGGTTTCATATTTAGAACAAATAATCTAGCGCAATGCGAAATTATGCCTCTTAATAATACTTAGCACTTTACTGAGCTCTTGCTTCCCTTTAAACACCGTTTATAAAGTTTATATATATATATATATATATATATATATTATACACGAGTATATGTCTTTAGATTTGTGAATATGCATAAGGAATTATTACACTGGTCTGCGTTTGAAATTTTTTTTCCTGAGGTCAAGGTTTTTTAGTTGTTCTTTTATAACTTTTGCATGCTGAATCAACAATGTAACTCATTTTTCTCAATCAGGTCAGGTTTTTATGCTATTTCAATTTTTAAAAAATAGATAATTCGAAAATAATCGTTATGAAATTAGCAAGTTAATTTTTTTAAAACGGACTTAAATTGACAGAAAATGTACAAAGTATATAAAAAATGGTACACGAGTACAGTTAATGTGGACGAAAGGGCTTTCTCAAAGACTTTCGTCTGTGTTCCACAGCTGGAACGTCTCTCTTGAGGCACCAGCAGTAGTCCGCGAGCATGTTCACATCCCAGCGGCCCTGGTACCTCTCTTCCATCACTCGAATATCCTGGTGGAAGCGCTCTCCTTGCTCCTCGCTGACATCACCACAGTTGTCCGGAAAGTAGTCTAAATGCGAGCTGAGAAAATGCATCGTTATGGACATACGTGCACCAAGAGCCTGGAAGCTCTGCAGGAGCTCCTCGACAACAAGTTCCTACTCTGGACTTCGGTGGTTGCCCAGAAAATTCGTGACAATGGACTTGAATGCGAGCCAGGCATTGATCTCATTGTCCTCCAGACTTTCGTCGAATTGAGCATCTTTCATTAGCTCCCTGATCTGAGGGCCGTCAAAAATACCTGCTTTCAGTTTGCCCTCACTGACGCGTGGAAATTTCTGATTCAGGAAAGTGAAAGCTCAGCTTTCTTTGTTGAGTGCTCTGACGAAATTCTTCATAAGTCCGAGCTTGATGTGCAGCGGCGGAAGTAGAATCATCTGCGGATTCACGAGAGCGTGTGACAGAAGTGCGAACCTGGTTCCAGGCCACGTCTTCCTGGCCAGTCGCGTTGTACGTAGTGTTGCTTGTCTGCTCGGCTCTCCCACAGACAGAGAAAACAGGGGTATTTGGTGTAGCCGCCTTGTAGACCCAGCACTAGGGCTATAACCTATAAAAAAAAAATATATATATATATATATCAGGGCCTAATATATATATATACATACATACATACATACATATATATATATATATATATATATATATATATATATATATATATATATTTGTATTTTTTTTTGTAGACACGAACATACCTTTAGGTCTCCGCATATCATCCAATTGTGATGTTAGCAAAAGCTCCATGTTACTATAACTTTCAGTCATCTGCACCGAGTGACCCACCGGAACAGACGCGACCTTGTTATCATTGTAGAGTAGTACTGCTTTCAAGCTTCTGCTTGAGGAGTCGATGAAGAGCCGCCATTCTGTAGGGTCATACGCTAAACCCATAGCTGCAATGAGGCCGTTGACGTTGTTACAGTAAACCAGCGAAGCTTCTTCGTCCAACGTGAAATATTCTCGAAACTCTTCTTCGCGGCTGTGATACCAGAAGAATGTTGTTTCTGGAGCTAACAAACGATTTTCGCGAAGACGTGACCCTAGCAACTGAGCAGATTCTTTGGACAAGCACAAATCTCTTGTCAAATCGTTCAACTCAGCTTGGCTCAAGAGTTTGGGTTGACTTGTCTCGGCAGTAGGTTGGTATGTACCAGATATGTCACCGTAATCCATTTCTTCATCTGAGTCGGACGACGAATCAAAGTTGTCGGGCGGTGTTGGAATTGGAATTTCTGGTCCATGAGGCACTGGCTTTATGGCAGATGGCACGTCTGGATACTTTACGTTTTGCTTGTTTTTTCGATTTATGCCTAAAAGGAAACAGATAAAGACAGATAAAGATAAGCTAAAGACATATCTCATATATTGTCAGGCATATTTTTGTAAGTATAAAATTAAATTCATACTAAATTCATACTAACTTACCTTGTAGGTTTGTCATACAGAAATAACAGTTAGTAGTATGATCTCTTCCTTCCCTCCACACCATTGGGACACCAAAAGGTAGATACTCTACCTTCTTGTGGCTCCAGCGCCGCAGACTTTCAACGCACGTTTTGCAGCATATGTGAGGGGCAAAGGCTTTGTCCTGGTCACCAAGTTTAACTCCAAATTAGGCGTGATAGCTTTTCCTCACAAAATGTGTGATGTTTGACTGCCGGTTTGACATAGTGACTTTACCACAGATGTAGCAGAACCTGTTTGGGTCATTCTTGCACATTCTATTCATGCTGAAAAACAGTAATGACAATCGTAACTAGAAATAAGTTGTGTCTGTTTATTATATAGAGCTTGGCTAACACTTGGCTAAAATGTAAGTCTGTTTTAAAAAAATAAACTTGCTCATTTCATAACGATTATCTAATTTTTTTTAAATTGAGATAGCATAAAAACCTGACTGATTGAGCAAAATGAGTTACATTTTTGAATTCAGCATGCAAAACGTATAAAAGAACTAAAAAAAACCTTGACCTAAAAAATGACGCAGACCAGTGTTATTAGCCATAAAACCGATAAAAAATATGTGACTTACCTAATTTTGATATGTTAATTCCAAAAATGTAAAAAAGTTTGTCACACCGTTGATTAATTTAATAGGTCATTGTTAGTGTGCAGGAGGAAATCACGTAGCACACGGCACTTTCCAGCTAAGAAATCTAATTAAGCTCTGTCTGTACTGCCTATTTCATGATCTTTATATCATTTATCAATTGTATTTTCAAATGCATTCCATTTTGTGTGTATTCTAAAGACTTGTGTTCCATTTTATGAGAAATAAAAACAGTCGTAAGTTTATAGAAAACTACTTATAGCCGAAAAAATTTTCAGTGTCGTAACTAAAAAACTAGACGTGACGGACAATTTTGAGTATTGCCACGGATATCAACATGGCCAAATTAACCAAGTGAAGACTCTTTTGTGTTGGCTAAAGACAAAAAGTTGAAAGTTGTTTTCTAGTGCAAGTGTTTGCAGTGAGACATGCAACTGCGAAAGCATGCGAAAGGGACTGAAAGGTATATATGGTATTTAGAGATCATGAAAAAGCGTATGATAAAGAAGAGAGAAGCATTGTGGCAGATTTCGAGTATTTACGGTATTACTGGTGGACTCATGAATGCGATGAAGAGGTCTTATGATGGAGGGTCATGTGTGATAGTAAATAAGGAACTGAGCGATTGGTATGATACAAGTGTAGGCAAGACAGTTCGTAGATTGTATATAGTGTATGTTCTTAGCTTAAATTATGTAGGATACTTTGGTAGCTCTGTAAAGAGTTGTGTTAATTAACTAACTTGAGATTGGCAGTTTGCAAAATCTTAAGACTTGGATAACCTTGATAGGCCCGAGTGTCTTCATGTTTTCCAAAGGAAATGTAAAAGTAAAAGCGTTAGTGTCCCTCTGTCTTTCGCATTGGAGCTGATTCTGCCTTCTCACCCCAATACATTGGGAAATGAGGTTTTTTAATTTATGTAAAGCGCTTCAAAAATTATGGCATAGAACTCTGCTTCATCTTTGATGCACGGACCTGATTATCGCTCTTAACACACCGTCTTCTGTGTGTGTGTGTGTGTGTGTGTGTGTGTGTGAAGGTCCATCAAATTATGTTGAGTGGTTCAAAAGTTAAAGCGAAAGCAAGACGAGCATTGCGGTGGTGTGGGAGAAATTCCGGGCCCATTGCTGGGCGTCTAGCATGTAAGCCACTTTCCATAAGTATCCTTCTAAGGTTTGCTCAAATACACTGACGTCTCGAGACCTTTCCAGCTCATTGCGGACGTTTGTGGCAGTCAAGCGACGATCTCGCAAAACACTCAAGACGATGGAACGATCGTCACGGGCAGATGTGCAGCGCGATCTTCCAGATCCTGGTCTTCGGGTATACTCTCCTGTCTCCACATAACGTTGGTAGACACACCGAACCGTTGTTCTTGGAATTCCTAGCGCATCGGCGACGTAACGGTGGCTCCGACCATCTTCAATTAGGGCGACGACTCTTGCGACGTTCACGGCACTCAAATCCATTTAAATGTCCAATTCTGAAACCCAAAAATTAGAAGTCTATATGTTACTAAACGCAAATGCTTACTCCTACTAGTGGAAGAAAAAAGTGGCACTAGCAGTCTAAGAGCAACTGAATGTCAGACTGCCGAATTCTTAAAAGAAGTCGAAAATTCGTTCCAGCTAGTGTGTTTGCAGCTGACGTTGTTTTGTCTCTTTATTTGGTTGCCTCATAGACTATATTTTCGAATTTTAAAACTTTTATAAACAAAAGTTTGCCCACTTTTTTGCTTTCCGCGATATTCCAAGTGGGCCGATTTTTCTGCTGCTCAGTATATATATATATATATATATATATATATATATATATATATATATATATATATATATATATATATATATTATATATATATATATATACAGGGCTATTTAAAATGATTCATCCGATTTTAACTGAGAATACTTCCGTACCTATCAACCGTGCATCAACTGGGCATACACCACATGAAAAGGAAATCTCCGAGTTTTACAAGATCACCGCGAGAGGGCTCCAAAGTCACGCCGTGGCCTAGCCTAGCAACAAACAGTCAGTGTGAAAATGGCGTCCGCACAGCAGAAGGCGTTTTGTGTGTTGCAGTTTTCGAGCTGTAAATCGGTAGGTCGCCGGATCTTACACCGTGCGACTTCTTCCTTTGGGGGTACATTAAGGATACTGTGTACGTGCCACCGTTGACCACATCTTTGGATGAGCTCCGAACTCGCATTGTTACTGCCGTAGAGTCAGTGACAACGGACATGCTGGAGCGAGTATGGGAGGAATTCGACTATCGTGTCGACGTTGCTCGTGTAACTAGGGAAGTCACATAGAGCATTTATGAGGTGAGAGACAAAATTTGGACAGTTTTTCTTTTGGTTGATGTATCACAAATCACTCTGTATTTGTAACATTAAAAAATATTCTCATTTGAAATCAGGTGAATCAGTTTCAATAGCCCTGTATAAATATATTTTTTTTTTTTTTTAGTTCAGGAAGAACCGATTCGCCTCTATTTAAAGGGCATATCTCAGCGGAAAAACAAAGAAAAAGTGGGAGGAAAGACAGAGGAAAAAGAAAGGGTGGAGGGGACAGTCGAAGTGGAAAAAGACAAAGGATGACAAGGACTGCAGGGTCGAGCCCCATCATCCTTGGGTGCTAGGGCCGGGAGGGCGCACGTGAAACCTCCAGGAACAAGCACGTACAAACGAGCACAAAGAGCACTCAAGAGCACGAGCTTAGAACCCCCTTGCGGGGGTATAAATATATATATATATATATATATATAAGCAATTTTGTGACGTGTCAGGTAGAATCGACTTTTCCTGGTGCGCTAGAGTTGGGGAAACTTCAATCCCCACTCATGTAAATGCTTAAAGCTCATATCACTAATTCATTAGGTCTATAATAAAATGCATTACATATGCGAGACAAAAGCCATAATGGTTGCTGTAAGATGGTATTCATAGGCCTAAAAGGTTACGTTATTTACTACAAATGTTCAGGAGACACAGTTGTGATACGTACATACGTATATATGTATGTATGCATGTATGTACAGATTTGATGCATGTATATATGTATGTAAATTCCTGACATCGATTGCATTTGTTTTCGAACTGTTGAAGACCGAGCTGCCTTTGACCCCTTTGCAGCACCCCGCCTCATTCGGGTAATTTGATGTATGAAAAAGTTGCTTTCTAGACAGGGACGACAGGGACTTTGAACAACACCCTGTCCAGATGAGTACTGAGCAATACTTGATTACTGGTAGGACTAAACTAACTCTTAGCATGATGTTTATTTTTCTGCTATGGAAGCTCCAACACATAATTCCCATTATTTTTCTATCTCTTATAATTTTAATGTTCAAGTATTTCAAGTATTCTCTAAATTCTGCATCTAATGACATTATTAACCCAGGACCCCTGACTTGTGGGTTTGTTTATCTGTTGGTCTTGTAGTATCTTGTATCCTTTATTCTGTAGTTCCATGTTGTTGCCAGATCTATTTTCTCCGTTGAACTTCATATTGTTTTCTTCCGCCCACTTGAATAATGTTTCAATGTTGTTTTATAATTTTTTTGTCATCTTCTATTTCCTTGCACATCATTGTCATCCGTGAAACATGATACGATATTGTTCTTAATATCTGCATTAAGGAAGTAATGTGAACCTTGTGGGACAGAACTGGCGACTTCTGACAGTCCAGACTTGATTCCACATACTACCACTCTGTTCTTTTGGTTAGAAAATCAAATATTCACCGTCCAAGCTTTCCAGTAATTCCTATATTCTTAAGTTTGTGTGATATAATTCAATGATCACATTTATCGAAGGCTTTAGCAAAATCAGTTTATACTCGTATTAATCGTACATCTATGTTTTGACCTTGATAGAATGTTTACGGTGGTCACTTTTGGTAGTCTAATAACTGTGATAGGCATGAGTAGTATGGGCGCAAAATGGGAGAGTGCAGGAATGTTGCAATGCAATTGCAAATATTGGTCAATGTTGCAAGATGTTGCAACAGGGTTTGCGACAAAGGGGGAGGGGTTATGCAGCATCAATGTTGCAAGGCTTATAAAACATCAATGCTGCAAAGGGGGGAAAGGGTTATGCAACAAATCAATGCTGCAAAGGGGGAGAAGGGATGGAGCTTCGGGAGAAGGGAGGATGACCTCCCCCCAAAGTGGTAGCCTTAACCTAAGAGAGGAAGAGAAAGGAAAATGAAGAGGTCTTTGGGGGAGAAGTTGGGATGTCCTCACCCCCCAAAGGGAAACCTAACCTAAGCCTTAACCTAAGAAGGAAGGTGGTGTTCGCTTGGCTGGAGCCAGACGCATTATAAGCATCCAGGGGGCCAAGCAGCTGTTATATAGAGGGTCGTGAGTTGCCAGATACCACTTATTTATATATGGAGAGGGTTGCAAGATACCACCATTTATTTTAATTTTATTTACAGGAGTTGCCAAATAGTGTTTTTAATTGTTTAAGTATACTTTATTAGGTTAAGTTGCCAAATAATGTTTTTATTTATATATGGAGGGGTTACCAGATACCGCCATTTAATTTAACTACTTATTTATTAAAGGCAAGACTGACTTTCTCCTTAATTTTGTTCAGCAAGAGAACTAATTATTTAAACGACACCCAATATTAACAATAAAAGAAATACACTAGACAATTGGCTTAGCAAAAAGAAATCGTTCATCTTAATATTCATTATAATTAAATTTCAGAGAAATTAAAGTAATTGATAAAAGAATTAAATGAGAAGTCTATATATACACTTTTATATTAAACAATAGATTTTAACAAAACTTCACGTTCTTTGTTCAGTTTCCCAAATTTTAGCCAACTCCCCATATGAAAGCATGCAAGCAAGCATTCATCACCTTGCATTTTTCTTACTATTTGCGACATGAATAAAATAAAATAAAAATTTAGTGATGGATTCCGTACCATGTTATGGATTTCTCGGTTAAACTATAGGTCTAAGGTGGTTCAAAAACAATGCTACTTGACATCTTGTACTTTAGAACGGCTGCCTTTAGCGTATGAAAGCACATGTCAGTAGAGTGATTTACTCTAAAGCCAAACCTAAAATATCTATTTACTTTTGTCGTTCCTCTGTATATATATATATTATATATATATATTATATATATATATATATATACAAGATGTATCTTCTCAATTTCGTACATTTTTTTCGTTTATCTTAATATTAATTCATTCTTTACAGTATACTAAATTGAGAAATTTATATATACACATTTATATTAAATTTCACATATGAAAACAGGTTTAATAATATACAATAGATATACTAACTGTATATTAAAGTTGATAATAAACAATTTTAAATATTCTTAAAAATAATAATCATTTTACCTATAATTCGAAAGACAAGGAAGGCATACGTTAAAACAAATCTTTTTATTCGAGGAAAAGAAGATAAACTCGCGCCTGTTTCGCCGATGCAAACCGCAAATTGTCGTTGTTATGATTATAATGCCTTCTTGCACAATTTTTGAAAAGAAAAACGCATCAATTTTTCATAAGTATATTGGAACTCATTTACCGAGTTGGTTTATGATGGCCGTAAGTAGTCACAGCAAAATTTAAAAAAAATATAAATAAAGGAATGAAAAGAAAAACAAAAATATTTATAATTTCTTTATTATAAAATCCTCTCGATAAGATCGTAAGGGTCAATCCCAGAATAGGCACCTGATGTACCTCAATCCCAGATGAAGCACCTGCGTTCAACCTCAATCCCAGAATAGGCACCTTGCAAGGAATTAAATAAAAAAACCTGATGATTACAAAATTTATTGTTTATACAAAGTTTATTACAAATGTAATAAAGGCAAAGTTATAAAAGGTTTAAAGTGGTTTAATGAATAAAGAAAAATTTTAGATATTATAAATTCCTGCAATATGAGTCAGAATGTTTCTGAATCCATCTGAAGCAAATCTATCTTGCCACATAAATTGGTATAGATATGTTTTAGGTTAGGTTAGGTTAGGTTAGGTTAGGTTAGAGTTGAATTTTTCAAATATTGTTAAAAACAATGAAATTATATCTCTAAAACTGTTTAATTTTTTTCTCCTCAATCCCAGATTAAGCACCTGTGTTTTGCCTCAATCCCAGATTAAGCACTAAAAATGATTTCAGGTGCCTATTCTGGGATTGATCCGATCGTAAAGGGAAAATTTGAAAAAAAAAGAGAATCAACAATTCATTTTATTAAACTGTAAAACATAATTGATTCCTTGTGTAGATTTTGGCTGTGAGCCTCTGGTTCGCTCCAGCATGCTGGCACCTGAACCAAACCTAACCTATGATTCAGAACGTAGATTCTCTGGAAGATAATGGAGAATATATTTAATACACAGATTTTCAAAAGACCGTTTAGAGAGAAGAGAAAAATATACATACGAGGAATATATACAATAAATTCAGACCAAAGATTCTCTTTGTAACTGGAACCTAACCGTGGTGTAAATTACATTAGTAATAATAAGCTAAATCGGTTTTCCTTCTCCCCGAATTGTTCATTTTGACAAAGATCAAGCTTGTCACCCTCCTTAGACCTACAGTTTAACGTTGAATCCGAACTACGCTCCAGCACTGGCGGGGTGAAATTACAATGCATCGCCCGGACTCGATCTCTCAACCAGCACCCCAGCGTCTTAACCACTAGGATACCTATAGTCCAGGCAATCTAGAGCAAAAATAGCTTCAACCTGGGCAAAATTGCTTCAGAAGCTTTCTAAACTGTTTCCAGCTCAGGAACCATTGCAGAATAACATATCCAAAATCCGACAAAATTGGACCCCGGGAACACCCCCAAAAATGAAATTCAAAATGGCGGACTGGCAGTTTCCTACGAAATACAATAAATTTTAATTTCGCTTTGTAGAGAGAGTTATGACGTTTTTCTTGATCAGTAAAATGTTTTAAAACACATTTTCGTTTCTAAATTAACCTATATGACACTAAAAATTGTATTAGGCGGCTAGTATTAAACTATGACGTCACGTAATGTAAATAAAATATACTGTATGGAGTGTATGTGAGAATGGACATTGCTACATCTTTATAAACTTATATTATATACAACTCTTTAATTCCTACTACCCACTATCAAATCTGCGTATTTGTGCTTGTCATTTTCTTTAAAACTGTTATTATGTACTCCTTTTAAATACTGCAACACAGTTTATTAATTTGTGTTTTCTGTTTCAGACTGACTCGGTGTACGGCTGACTCGGTGTGCGTCCGCCTTCAAGAATGCAGACCCCTGAAGAATTGTGCGTGATTTGTAAGGAGAAATTGGACAGCGGACAGGAAGTGGTTCACATCTCGCAAAAAGGAGCAGATGGTATAAATGCATCCAGCCGCAGCCGTGGAAGCGATGTTGTTGCAACAGCTGGAATAAGTGTTCACGCAGGACAGCCTGCGAAAACTGCTCGTTTTCATGAATACGCATTTTCCAGTGCTACTCACTGTTTGTTTTGTGATACCTTTGTGGACTTTTTTTCCAAACACAAACCAAAATCAGAGCATGTCAAAATAAGAACTACAGAGTTCTCCGAAACCATAAAAAGGTGCTGTGAAAGCCGCTGCGATGAATGGTCGTTTAATGTAAAAGGCCGTCTGGAGTATTATCTTCGTGATCTTCCTGCTGCAGATTGTGTCTACCATCACACCTGCAGCGTAAATTTTCGAAGTGGAAAAAACATTCCTCGCGCATACTCCTCCGACGACCATGATTCGAAGAAAGGGAGACCAACTAATGAAGAGCAACACCAAGCATTCCTTCAGACCAGACCTGTGCTTACCTGGAAGAGAATGATGATGAACAACTGTTGATTGGAGACCTAATTTCCAAAATGGAGGAATATCTTCAAGGAAGTCAGAGCTCTGTCTACGAACGCAGGCACATGAAGAGAAAGCTTTTAGAACGTTACGGAGACAATATCATAATATCAGGTGAAAGTGGGAAGGCAGATGTAGTAACACTACGAGAGACAGCTAATGAAATTCTTATAGATTATCACAAAAAGTCGAAAGAATGTGATATAGATATAGAGCTACAGAAGATTTACCTAGTAGAAGCTGCTGCAAAAATAATCAGAAGTGATATCAAGTCTGTCGACTCGCCTAGAAAAGATGTGTATCCATCTCCAAATGACATCACTGCAGAAAGTGCTCTTGATTACATTCCCAACAGTCTGAAATTGCTATTATCAAAAGCATTTGCGGGACAGGATGCTTCAAGAAAAATAGGTGCAATTGGACAGAGCATTATGCAAGCAACCCGTCCTAGAGGATTACTATGTCCACTACAGATCGGTTTGTCGGTTCAGCTACACCACAACTTTAGGTCAAGGTACCTTATTGACGTTCTCCATCAGCTGGGTTACTGTTCGTCGTATGCAGAAGTAACAAGATTCGAAAGAAACGCGGCGCTGGCAAGTGGGTCTGGCTCTTTTACTGTTGATGAAAACACTGCAGTCCTTCTAGCAGCAGATAACGTCGATCATGATGTCTGCACTTGGATGGGAAGAATACCTTTCATGGAATGGGTATGTTTGCCGCAATAACTCCGAAGATCAAGATCCACTCTTCTATTCACAGGCGTAATGTTGGTGACAATGACATTAAGAAGATTGCAACCGTTGACATTAGGGAATATAGACACGCGAGAAGCATGTTGAGGGACATCTCATTCCGCGAACTTCCAGTACCCACTGCCACCATAAGTCGACTTAGTCTTCTCTGGCAGATATCTTCAGCAGAAAGATCAGGTCCAAGTTGGTCCGGAACAATGCAGGTAATTCACGGTGGATCAAGTGTCTCACATCCAGGTGTGGCGTCGATCACGTTCCTTCCCATCATAGATATGTCGCCAACTGACATGACCTGCATATTTTCGACATTACTATATTTGAGCAAGATAGCACGCGATCAAAAAGTCCCATGCATTATTACCTTTGATCAGCCTTTGTTCTGGAAAGCTTCCCAAATCATCAATGAACAGAGAGACCTGCAGGACATTGTTTTAATGCTGGGATCATTTCACACTCTGATGAATCTTTTGGGAGCAGTCGGTACTCTTATGAATGGTTCAGGATTGTCTGAAGTACTTCAAGAAATATACGGACCAAATGCCGTGCAACACATGATGTCTGGAAAAGCTGTTTCAAGAGCGATACGTGGTCATATGATAGTAGATGCAGCTCTTAGTACCTTACTAGTCGCAGACGTTTTCCCTCGTAATGAAGATGGAACTCCTCATGACCTCCATAAGGAAGCTTGTGACCTGCTCGACGATGTTATGACCGCCAAACAATCAGTTGAGGATGTGGAATCTTCGAATGCATTGTCTCAGATTGCTACCACTTTGGATGCGAAGAAAACTGACCTGCAATCTACTTCGCAAACAAGTCAACTCTGGTTGGAATATCAGCGAATGATCAACATTGCACGTTCCTTGATAACAGTAGACAGAACCGGCTCGTGGGATTTGCACTTGCAAGCTATGCTGGAGACCATCCCCATAATTGCAGCAGCGGACATCACAATTACCTGAAATCGATATACCTGTACCTGCAGAAAATGTTAAGTTTGCCTTCTGAAAATCCAGCCGTTAACAAAATGTTCCAGGAAGGTAAGTTTGTGGTAAGAAGAAGCGACAGATTATGGGCCGGACTCGGCACAGGCCTGGTGATAGAACAAGTACTAATGCGTTCCCTGAAAAGCAGAGGCGGACTGACACGCGGAAGTGGATTTATAGACATCCAAAGGACAACGTGGCTCTTTTCTATGCCTCTGTGTTCCACTTATAACTTAGCAATGCAGGAATACACCAGAGTTTTGTTGGAAAGTAGTGAACAGCACAAGGAAATGAGGGGAAGTAGACAAATCAGGGACAGTAATGACATGAAGAAAGTACTTGAACGTCTGGAATCCTTAACCCCATTCCATTCTACCTCGGGTCTCTGCAACATTGTAACAGGGCTAACTGCTGATCCTGGAGTTAACGTTAATCAATTGCATTCAATCGGTACGAACATTGTCGTAAAAATGATTGGGAAACAAGCCTTTACATATTCTGCCAAAAGATCTGACAAAGTGAAAACACTAGGATCTGCTTCTGCCGTTGTGATCACTGATGCTTCAGATATAGAAGTAGATCCTGCACTACTGTTTCAGAGAATGATGACTGTTGCCACTGGCGGAGACATGAATCTTGAAGATGTCATGTGTTACGAACTGTGCATATCCTCCTGCATTGTTCGAATCACGAAGTATCTTGAGGAAACCCGATAAGTCTCAGCTAGCTCATGCAATAATCAAATACACTGACACTTTACGCATGGAAGAAGTTCAAGAAATTCAGTGCACAGACCAGTACGTATTGGATGGTGGATCTCTACTACATCGTGTTTCCTGGCGTCAAGATGAAACATATGACAGCATCGCCAACTCATATGCCGATTTCACTCTGAAAACATATGGAAAAGCAATCATTGTTTTTGATGGCTACAGCAGCTCTCCTACGATCAAGGACATGACCCACAGAAGACGCAGCACCAAGACAAGCAGAAATGTGAATCTCAGTCCAAGCATGAAGTTTGTTGGCCAGAAGGAACACTTCTTGGCTAATGAAAACAACAAGCAAGCATTTATTTCCTCGTAGGTGAGATGTTGAAGAAGCACGGGTGTACTGTTCACAACGCAGATGGGGATGCTGATGTGGACATCGTTCGTGCAGCAGTTTCCTCATCAGAAAATGCAACTACAACAGTAATAGGGGAAGACACCGACTTGCTGATTCTCCTTCTGTACCATGCCAAGGACAGTGGTTTCAAGTTGTACTATCGCAGCGATATAAGACGGGGACATCTCCTAATCCTGTGTATGATATTCTCAGCATTCAATCATTGTTAGGCAATGACATCTGCAAGTATCTCCTGTTTGTGCATGCTTTCACGGGCTGTGATAGCACATCCAGAATTTTTTCGATCGGTAAAGCCAAAGTATTCGACACACTGATGAAGGTGGCTGAACTCCGTTCAGTTGCAAATACATTCTGTTCTGATTGTTGCCAACACTCTGACATTGAAGCCGCTGGAAGAAAGGCAATGCTTCTGTTGTATGGCTGCAAAACACTTGAATCCACTAACGCACTACGTCATCGAATGTTAGTTGAAAAGGTAGCTACAGCTAAATCTTTTGTTACACCCGAACGTTTGCCACCTACCGATGCGTCCACAAAGTACCACTGCTTTCGCACATACTTTCAAATACTAATCTGGAAGTCTACAGAAGAGAAGATCGATGCAGAACAGTGGGGTTGGTATGTAAAGAATAATTCCTACTACCCTACAGCCTGCGACAAGCCACCAGCTCCAAATTATCTACTCAACATGATCCGCTGCTCCTGCAAGACGAAATGTGCTACTTCAAGATGTGGATGCAAGCGTAATGGAATGCCCTGTTCAGCCGCTTGTGGCGAATGCCAAATCAGTGGTTGCGATAACAACCCAAGTACCGGTAATCTATCCGATGATAGTGATGAAGAGGATTAATTTCTGTATGTTTGTGACCAGGTATCACTTCTTCTGTAATGAACATAACTTGAAACTGGGAAAAAATAATTGTTGTATTATTGATTATAAAAATCTGTAAAAAGCTATATAACATTATATTTGCGTAATAACTGGTTGTGTTGTATATTGTTGAGTTATTTAAAACATTACAACTGAAAGAAAAAGCATCAAATGTATCTCTATAAATAAAAGCGTAAATTATATATATATTTTTTTTCGTAGGAAACATCCAGTCCGCCATTTTGAATTTCATTTTTGGGGGTGTTCCCTGGGTCCAATTTTGTCGGATTTTGGATATGTTATTCGGCAATGGTTCTTGAGCTGGAAACAGTTTAGAAAGCTTCTGAAGCAATTTTGCCCAGGTCTAACTACAAATTGCCTGGACTACTAGGGCGCCCATTTATCTACCAACCCAACCAGACATTCATTTTCATGAGCTAAACACAATTTTATCACACTCCTACGCGAGAATTGGCAGGCAAAAAGTCAAGCCGAATACATTAATCAAAGTTAAGGATCGAATAGTATGACCGCAAACATATATTTTGCAAATATTTGAAACCATAGTGGTAGAGACTGCAAGTGGCAATTAACACACACACACACACACACACACACATATATATATATATATATATATATATATAACCAAATCCACAAGTCAGGAATCTTGGGAAAGCTGTCGTGAATACCTCATTTATTAATTATATTTCATTAATTTTACTCTCTATTCCATTTATCGCTTGCTTTCTCTGTACACTCGTTTTCACTGCACCGTATTAATTCATGGTAGCCACGCCGAGACTATGTAAGCCGTTAGCCTAATGCAAGGGGGAAGGGGGTTCATTAACACTCTGTTTAACGCTTGTTAACACTTTATTTAATTCCGAAAATGGTTTAGTTAAACGGGGGGACGCGAGTGGGGGTTTTACTATAGTATTTTACGTCGGAGAGGGCACAAAGAGCAATTTAAATTTAAGCTTACATGACCCCAACTTTACGCTTATCGCGCTGCTGAATGACTGACTCTTTTTGGGGGTAGTCCGCTCTCTGGGCCTCTGCTCAGGATTGCCAACTCTTCCAATTTTAAACAATTACAATCTAACAACCATACTTTATCGTAATTTCACAATTATTAGTAAATAATTTATATTAAACATTATAATCTTAATTAAACAAAAATTAATATTCTTAACTAGGCATTACTACACTCGCATCACCCCTTTGAAAATAAGTTTTTCACTAGGTAAACTTATTAATATCGTTTGACAAATTTAATAATTTATTCATTATATATTTTGCAATTTTTTTTTTCTTTAACAAATTCAAAGTTGAGATAGACAAGAAATAATTAGAATGACAAATTCCACACATATTTTGTATCATATTATAAAAATCGAAAACAACTTTATAATTTTCACATTTGCATAAAATAACATTTCACACTAATAATTAAATTACAACCTGTAACTAATCTATACATGCCAAAAAAAATAACGGAAAATTTTCTTACAGTGGCTACACAAATTTCAAGTTCACAAGCTATTCCAGCGATTCCTCATCAAAGATCGCTTTACATTTGAAACAATTATTTGTATACTTATACAGTTACTATCAGGGCAACATAGAAAAAAAATAAGAAAAAGTTTACATAAAATACTGACCAGAGTGCACATACTATTTCACGAAAAACACAACAAATATGGGCAATAATCGCACCCTTTCACTTATAATTTCATTACATAATAATCAGTACATTACTTTGCTGGACGTTGTTTAGATCACAATCCGCACGCTGACAACGGACTACTTCAATTTTCAATCGCAACTCTCCTGCTCACTTTGATAGAATGCAAGGGATTGCATCAATCAACATGCAACAGGGCAGCACGCTTTAATGGTTCCGCTCTCTCTCCAAATGGCGAAAAAAAAACAAGAGAGACGTCCAATTCTAAAAGGATCAGGGGGAGATATACTGAAAGCGGGACCACGCGCCGGAATTGGACGGAATTTGCAATTCTAGAAGTCGATGAAGAAACTCACCTTGTCTCATCTCCACTTTGTCGGTGAACGCTGCTCTTCCTACGTCCAGCTGAAAGACTTCCACTGGCAACAATCAAACGATCAATTCGCCATAGGCCGTTTCCCAACGAACCTACTGTATGTCTGTATGGATAGTACAGTCTCAGACACCCGTTCAACCTCTCGTGGCTTGCCTACCGCGTGCTAAAACACATATTTAGCGAAGCATTCGAGCAGCGTGACCAGCTACTGCCCGAAAAATACCAGTAGACCATCTTCGATCGAAACTTTCGTGTGCCAAGATCCTGCACATTTCAGTTTCTCTTCTCTTCTCTTCCGAAACTGTTCTGCGCCAATCTGCGCATTCGGTTTCTCTCTTCTGTCTCTTCTCTTCCGAAACCATCCTGCGCCAAGTCCCTGCGCATTTGGTTTCTCTTCTCTCTCTCTCATCATTGGTGATCGATCACCTATCCGATCGACTAAACTCAATGGATGGAACTCGGATTCAACTTGGTTGCCTCCAAACCGAGCCTTTTGAAATTTTGAAAAAAAAAGTTTATTCGAAACGTGTTTCTGTACTGCTTATCATTTAATATTTAATTTACCGAATTTTCTCGAAAGTTCACTTCGAAACAATAACTACACATTTGCTCTGGCCAAATTCCTGAAAAATAAAAATGACAAATCTCAAAATTTCGCAAAAATGTAATCACATCTAGCTACCAATAAGGTCACTTATGGCAGTTACATCGGAGAAGATGTAACAAAAAAACAAAAATTGTACAGTATAAATATAAAAGCGCCCATACATAGTAACTGTTAGTATAATTTAAGAAATATTATTGTTCAAACTACCGTCAGAAATCACATCGATACTTTTAAGTACAAAAGACAAAAATGAACCCCAGAAACTTCATGTCATCACTTCTCTGACAATCATGAACCCTCTTGCCCTTTGGGAAGGAGCACACTAAGACGCCACAAAAACGTTACTGGCTATCTAGAAGGCTCCATTTCCGAGTGAACACTCGAGCCAATGTTTTAAATGCATTAGTACACCCGACTGAAGGTTTAAACAATAACAATTTTCCAAAAGAGTCATTAAAAAGTTAAAAAAATTTAAATATTACTTCCGAAAATTATTTTAATACAGTAATTTCAACTTGAAACGCCAAATTTCATATGAATCAAACTCGCAATTCACAATTACATCTGAGAGACAACTCTCTCCTCCAACAGAAACCCCAGTATGGTTTGCAAATCACAAAAATCCCAGTAATTTATCGTTTCCAAGTGAAACTACAAATTTACATCGTTATACTAAATAAGAATAGATAATATGCACTCACAAATACACGCAACCTACTGTAAACAAAAACAAAACATTACATAATTGAGAGCGGTCGCTTTGTTTGTAAGCGAACCTCTATACAAATATCCCTAACCGAATGAAATTGCATTATATCCTGACACAATTTTGTAATCTTTTCTATGCAAAGGCTCGAACTAAAAAAAAAGGACATTTTTCATTTCTAATACCCAAATTAAAATATCAAATCAAAACATCCTTTTTGCAATACAATCTAAATTCCAAATAAAAATTTAACCATTTTCATTGAACTGGAAGAAAAATAAATAAAAATCGGCCTACCTATAAAAATAAAATTGAATGAATTTCTAAAACGTAAAGAAACAATATATGAAAAGAATTTTCTACACCAATTTCTGTAATTCAAAAAAATTATAATAATATCCAGATTTCGTAAAATATGTGTACCGTAACTCACATAGGCCCCCAAAATAAAAATAAAATTTACTGCCGCACTTTTAGACCTATAATTAATAAATTCAATGTTACGCGTTGAAAGAATAATTTAGAATTTAATGCATAACGTTTGTGCTTATTTAAGAAAAATCCTATGATTATTTATGTTAAACCAATTAAAATTTTGTTAAATAACTCTAAGAATTTAATACTCAATAGACATATACCGTAGTGATGGTCAATATCCGAACAATATTTAACGATATGCCTACAAGAAATCTTTCTTTAGTACAATACAATATCCATTTTACAAAATATCAGTCGGAATTGTCGTGAAAATAAACCTAAGGAACGGAAAAAAAATAGATAAATCAGCCTACCTACCAAATTTTATGAGTATATAAATATATATAATTATATATATAACTAATATATACGTATAAGTTAATATGTAAGTATATAATTATTGAGTACATAAAAAAATTAAAAAAACAAATGAATTTATCGAAAATTTCACGACACAATTTCTCTATTTCAGTTAAACCAATTTAGCTTATTTTGAAGTCTAACACAATCCTACACGGCCAGCCTATAATCTGACAACTTCTGAATTAGACCCAGTATGAATTATTATGTTTAAGATTATTTTTCGACTTCCCTTAAAACGTAACTTAATCCTATTTAGCGCGAAGCGAAGCAAAAAGCCCGTAAACCTACATAAACAATAAAATAAGCCTATCATTATATACACCCAATCGAAATATGATCTTCAAAAATCTACTACTGAATCCCGGAAACTTTTATCACATGTCCATGAAATGTCTTATAATGCTATATATGTATATATACCGAGAAATGCGGGACAAATTTTCGCTCAAACATTTTTAAAGGACCGTATAAAATGTGTATCACACTGTATTTAAACTAACATAATTCACTTACGTACAAATTCAATGTAATTTTTTTATTTTTTATTAATCGTTATTCTTATTATTATTATCACAATTATTACTAATTCCAAAAGTTTAAACACAAACAGTAAACAAAAGGTAAGCTGAAACATGCATAACAGTGGAAGAGACGAAAAAAAGAAAAATTGAGCCCCCAGACAGCACGACAAATTTTGAAAACTGTATATCCTCTCCGACGGAATGAACGAAATTTAACGGAATAACGACTCTCGCAATATTGAGTCAGACGTAAATTTTTCTACCGACTCACTGAACCACGACTAAAAGAAATTTTGAGTCACTAGACTGCGAAAAGTAATGGAACCGTACGATGAAAAATGGAACAAACGAACATTTCAGAATCCAACGAACTCCCACGAAAAGAAAGAAAAAAAACAAATTAAATTTTTAGGCGCGAAGTTTGTAAGGGACGCTATAAGGATGTCGAAGGCGATGCGCCATTTTGAATTTACATTGACCATGAAATTTTAAGGAATGGAAATCGAAATTTGCCTGCAAACGGGGTAAACTTTGCATTTAGATATTTTAATAATCGAAATAAAATATTCATTAATGCTATTAGCTATTATATCGGGCTGGAAGAATTTTAATCGAAATAATGGGCACGTGGGTAAGCCTCATACGAAATATGATGTAGGCCCGCCGCTAGCCATCAAAATGTCGTGAATTACCTTTTTAATTATTCTTTTAATTACTTATTTACTTTACTTTCTACTCTTTGATCAATTTCTTTTCTACCATTTATCATTCTCTTTACACGCTTGCACTCGTCTTCGCTATAAATGCTTTATGAATATGGTAGCGTGGTCGTTTCGAAAACCGTTACAACACAAAGGGGGAAGGGGGTTCATTAACACTGTTTAACGCTTGTTAACACTTTATTTAATTCCGAAAATGGTTTAGTTAAATGGGAGGAGGCGAGCGGGGGGGTTTACTATAGTATTTTACGTCGAAGAGGGGGCACAAAGAAGAATTTAAATTTAAGCTTACATGACCCCAACTTTGCGCTTATCGCGCTGCTGAATGACTGACTCTTTTTGGGGGTAGTCCGCTCTCTGGGCCTCTGTTCAGGATTGCCAACTCTTCCAATTTTAAACAATTACAATCTAACAACCATACTTTATCGTAATTTCACAATTATTAGTAAATAATTTATATTAAACATTATAATCTTAATTAAACAAAAATTAATATTCTTAACTAGGCATTACTACAAAGCTGAGAATAGTATGACCGCAAATAATAATAATGCACAAAAACATTGTGCTTGTAGAGATCTAGATTTCTTATTTTCTAATGATCTTGGTGTCATCGGATGTTACTGTGCTGTCTCTGGTAATGATCTATGTCAGAATTATGAAGAGTAGCGGCGCAAATTCTGTTTCCTGTGGTGCTGAGCTGAGCTGCTCTGGTGAAGATATTCCTATAACGACTTGCCGCCGCTCAAGTTGTCCATCTCCCTATCCAAAATGGGAAAAATTGAGGATAAAATAGTATCACCGCAAATAATAATAATAATGTAAAATATTGTCGTAATAGAGATGGCAAATTTTGATCAATGATGCAAAGGGGCGAGGGATATTGCAGAAAGTGGTGGGTTCTAAAGTGGGAAAACCGAGAAAAGTATGGGCGCAAATGCAATTATTGTCAAGGTAGAGATTGCAAGTGGCAATACACGATGTGAGCATTATATTTACGGAGAGAAGATATAGACATCATTAGTCGACCAATCAGGACGTCCAAAGCGTGGACCCGTAATATAAGTGTTACGATTGGTACACAAATTTATCATAGTTCCCGCCCAGTTACATTGACAACCAATCCTTAATCTTACGAACCGCCTATTAGTCTTTTGGGGTTGTGCTTGGGGATCATGCATATAAAAGGAAAATATTTTCAGCTGGGATTCAGAGTATTTATTTTCACCAGTGAATAAACATTCCCTCCGTCATGAATCAAGAACTTTACAGTTTACCGGAATTATATCAAGATGTTGACATTGTATTGTTGTCCACAATTAATCTTTTTAACGCGGCTGACCGGGATGGATTATTTCCAACGCAAACCGTGGATGATATTTGCAACGACGCTACTTACGATCCGACGCAAGGGACTGCCATAGAAATGTAGGTGCCTGTAATTTTATTTTTTGTAGCCAATTATTCGCAAACTTATTAAATATGCCTGACAGAAAGAGCACTGTTCTGGATTATTTCATCATATATATGGAGGATTGTAGTAATTCATCTCATCACATTAAAAATGCTTCATTTAGGTATCCGCAATTATAGATTAGTTTGCAATTATGCTAAAATCCTGTTTTGATTCATTGAATTTTTTATAGCAATCTTTTGCATGTTTTAAATAATTTTATAAATTCAAATGTTATTCGGAATTACCTCTCAAAGGAACTTCTCTGAGCGGCTCAAAGATATCTTCACGTTGTAATACCTTTACTATATGTATACTCTGCATATGTTTTGGGTTTTTATTAAAAAAGATTCAGTATGAAATAATGAATTATTCTTTCTCCTTTAAGGTCCAATGAGGATTTCACACGTGTTATACAATCTTTTCGTTTTGAAGAAACCCATGTCATGGACCTGAATACGGAGGTAGAAGAATTACAGAGAAGTCAGCCCAACGATTGTCACATCATTAACGAAATAATGTATTTTTTATGTTTCGATCTTTTTGGGGGGGAAGATGACACAATGTATTTTCATCAATTTATTAAATGAAAGAAATGTTTTTAGTACAATAACCATCTTAAACTACAGAATATACAAACTAACATTATTGGTTAGAAATATATATATGCACACGAACAAAACATCATATTATACAACGAGACGCACAAACGGAAAACGGCTTTTTACCTGTCTGCATACCATTTCGTCGTTTCGTTGAGTGTGACACGGGTCGAATAATTTTTAAAAATTTATAAAGTCTTTACCACGTGATATATGCATGTGAAATGAAAGGTAGTACATACCACACGTATTACTAAAATATCCTTGTAGCCGGAAGGGATTTCATACAACTTCGTAGATATGCAACTGATCGAGAAATTTTACAATAACAGGGTCACGAGGGTTGAGTCCCGAATGAATCAAAATAGTACATGCGGTCCCTATTTTAAAAATAGATTACAAATCAATGAATCCCTTCACTACCAATAACAACTGTGTTCACAATAAGGCTATCGCAATTTCTCGTAGATGGCAATTTCAATGATTGATTCTTCGCAAACACACCGATAAATTTGGAACGTGTGATTCGTTCACTATTCATTACTCTCTGAAGTGCATTCGCATCCATTTTCTAAAAGTCAGTGACAATGCTCCTAAATCTGTCTACTTCTATTAGGGCTTGTGACTCGAGGTAAACTAGTACACTTATAGGCGCATCTATAGGCTTGGCGAATTTCAATCTAGCTGAGATGTTTCCACTCTGTTGTGGATTTAAGTGTGTATTTACACTAGAAGATAAGTCAGGTGTGATGTCAAACGGATAAAGGTTAAATTGATCAATGAATTCTTTCTACGTTAACCCAATCCCGAGCTCATCACAATCACCTGCAATATGGGCCAGATTACTATATACTCTCGCGCAAAGCGGTTAACACAGTGTCTGGTGAATAGTCCGTACCCGATGTTCCTCCCAACGCAACGCCATTAACGTATAGTTAGATTTTTAAGGCCAAAATTCTAGAATTTAAAGGCATTCTTTTTATATTTTCCATTCACCGAATTGTGTTCTTGCATTCCAATTAATATCCGTTTATGTAGATTTCCCAGGGCTATGTTTTCTATCTGTTTCGATGCCAACCCCTGCTGGCACCGTGTATAGTTTGATCTGTACTCTGTTAATTGGGTATTTTACTGTGGCTTGTAGTAAATTTTTCTCAATTTCTATTTGTTTTGGTGAACTTAATTTCCCTCGCCATACGCGGAGGTATGTCTCCATAATGTGGACCACAACGAGTTTTGCTCCCTCTTCTTGATCAGCATCCAGATTTAAACATCCCTGGAATCGTGCGGGTGAGCTTTATTTTCATATCCACCCCATTCACAAGCAACTTCTCCTAGAATGTGAAATCTGTATGCAGGCATCCAAAACACTCGTATATCTTCTTTTTAGAATTTTTAAACTTTATACTACCTGCGTCTTTAGTTTGATAATATCCCTCGGCACTTAAAAAGGTATCCTTCGCTTCTTTGGAAAAGTTGAGGACAGTTTCCAGATAGGACCGTAGGTGATAGTACCCCGTGCCTGCCGATATGTTGACCTGATTTAAATATACGTCACACTGGTTGAATATGGAGTGCAGAAAGTTTGTTTCAGGGTATACAGCATATTTGTCATCGCAGTCCGTTCCAGCGGAATGGGCTATACGTAGTTTAGCGTACATTTGCACACAGCTTGGGTAAAAAAAGTGAGGGCCTGAGCTGGGTATCACGAATTCTATATGGGCACTGGGGGAACTAATTGTGTTTAACGGGTTAATTGTAATAAAGTCACTGTGTTCAATAGACACTTGAGTTGGGGGCATGTCAAAGAGGGACAGCTCCGATTTACAACATTGTGGACTACACGGATGGATGAAGCGTGCCATGACGAGTTAGAAATAGTGCCTCCTCAGTCAAAAAATTGGTCACCCATAGGTTTCATTCGCTTAGAACACCTCTTTTTTAATATCCTTTTACGTTTAATGCCACGTGATGGTAATCCCATCTTCCGGACAGTCCTTTTCTTCTCCTCACCACCACGCATTTTTCTCTTTGCATCTTTGATGATTTCGTCCCGTGTACGCTTTAAGTGTTTTTTTAGAGCTTCTTTAGGTTTAGCCCCAGCCAATATGTTTTCTGTAGTGTTAAGACCTGATTGTAGCGCTTTACTTCCGAAGTATCTGGCATCCCTCTTCAGCAAAGGGACAGCCGTACGTAGTATGGTTGAAAAAATGGATCCCAGTCCACTACCACGCTGGTAGCTCACCCCTCGATCGACTGTGAAAGGCCTTCTGTCCATTATAACTCAGTACATCGAAAGTGCAGCTTCACTGTTAAGCTCCCATCATTGAATGGGAAGTTTTTCCCTCAATTGTTCTTATATATATTGAGATATTGGTTATTAGATTAGTTGCGACATTCACATAATGGGGTCTGTCATATGTAATACTCAAACTCTTTCCTCTATGGTTGGAAATGTGAGCAATACGCAGCAGGCGTGCCTGGGTATCCCCAACAAACTGGTGCTCCACTATATTGCTGTAAATATAGCACATGCCTGGGGGTGTATAGCCAGCATACAATTTCTCCAATTTCTTCTGATACATTAAGCTGGATAAGTCATGTTGTACCTCGTGAAATGTGTCTCTTTTGAAGGCTGATCGATATCACCCCTCGGTCATAATTTTGAACACTCTTTGGTCTTTAATATTTCTGTTAGCCTTTGATTTTAGGATTAGAGTATGTGCAGGGTTTCCTTTGTTTACGATTTCGTACACTAAATCAGTCGTAAGATTTGAGTTTTTTAAACTTACGTTTAAGTCTCTCACAACATCCTCAGTCGAAACATAACTGCCCGGACCTAGTGTTACTACTGTACTGTAGTACCGAGCAACCTCATTCCGGGCGATACGTATAGTTTCATTCCGAGTTACCCCGGCTTTTTCACATTCATCAATGTCTCTAGGAATCGTAAAAACAGTATCTTTATAATCAATATTTAGAAAAGAGGGTGTCCAACTGAATTTCACATATCCCCACCTCATACGAATCACGACCCAATTCAATGGGTCCATGGAGTTCTGTTACAAAGTTGGCTAGTGTGTTGTTAGGGTGAACGTAATACATCATTATCTCACCTTTAGGTCTCATAGCACTAACTTTAAAAATCTCACGTGTCCATCCTTGTTCAAATCCCTTCGCGAATTTATTTCCCGAACGCGACAGCCTTACATTATCATTGATTTTGAAACGAGCAGAGTGTGGTGGTGGTGGTGGCTTTCCATCTCTTCTCCCTCTAGGCGCGTACCACTTTCTAAAACTTCGTTAGGCGTTGTCCCAATCGTGCGATGGTGTGAGCGGTTGTAGGATGAGGCCAATGATTCCAGAATGACTAGAAATCTGTATGTGTTTTTATGTGTAAAATAGCGGTGCATGCGTTCCTTTATGGTACGTTGAACTCTTTCAGCTAAAGAAGCCTTATGTATAGAATTGGTAGTGTAATAACTGATATTAAACTCTGTCATCACGTTCTGAAAAGCACGGCCTATAAATTCTTTCCCCATATTCGTATAAAAATAGCCAGGAACCCTGTTTTCTTTTAACGTCAGCGTTTTGGTGGCTTTAGCAACTGTTTCAGGTGATTTATTTTTCAGAGGAATTAGCCACAGATATCTAGAGAATACATCTATTATGAATAGAATGTAGCGGTAACCATCGTTATACAGAATATCTTTGCATGTCTGTTAAATCTGCTTGCCAAATAGAGTCAATCGAAGCAGCTGTTGTCTTGGCTGTTTTAAACCTTTTTCTCACAGGCTTATGAAGTGTATAAGCGTCCTGCTCCCGCAAAAATCTCTCAACATCTTTTTTTCCTACTCCGTAAACACTTCTGTACAGTCTATCTACGCCTCCGTAGGAGGCTGGGTTAGAAATGTCATAATAACGTCTTCTTAATATGTTAGCCATTTGCGTATTTTAGAGGCACGTGGGTAGGGTTGACCGTTGTTTAACCTCTTCTTTCTCCTCTTCAGAGTGTTACCGCCGGGGTGATGGCGTCTTCAATTGTGTCACGTGCGACGCATGTTCCAAGTCTTTTAACCTGTTCAGATTTCCTATCATTGTTTTGGGGACATTTATTTGTTGTAGTCTTGCTTTAATATGCTTCCATCCTGATGGTGAGGGCCTATCCCACTTTCTCACCAGATCATGGACGATGTCTACGATATTCGATCCCTGTACCTTTGCTCCTTCCACAATGATCTCACCTGTATCGGTCCATTGTATGGCGGGGTCCTCATTCAATAGATTATAAAGACTTAAACCTTTATTCCTCAATGTATGTGGGAGGGTGCTTTTTAATACATGCTCGATATGTTTGTGGCCGACCCATTAATCTTTGGTTGGTCAGCTCTATCGTCGGACACAGGTCCTATGTCACCATGTCCATCGTTCCCGTGCTGTGCCTAATAACCACGGGAATCTCTGTCGGGTTCTTATAATTTTCGTACTCGTGAAGAAATTTCTGCAGAGCTTCTTGGTATAAGATTCTTTTCTCATCAGGTGTTTTTTCACTGTTTAATAGGGCTAGCAATTCGCTTTCCATTCTTTTAAGCCTGCTTTTACGGGGATCTAGATCCGTGTCTGGATTCTTTGAACTTTGCAGTGAAGCATACACCTCGTGTGGAATCACTACCACTTTCTTCATTATATTAATCTAGTCAGTAAAGGACCCAAAACTGAAAATAAGATGGGGAGGAATGACCCTCCTCTTTGTACAATAATTCGTTTTTTCTTCCCTACAGTTTGACTTTTACGAGCGAGTGCACGTATTATGTTCTTGTAACGGCGTAGGCGAGCCTTCTGAGGTGGTTTCATTGATACATTGCAATTTATAACGTTAAGACAGATTTCACAGATGCATTTTAAAAAGTCGGAGTCGATATTTTTAGCAAACATCTGCTGCATTGCCCGGGGCAGTCGATGATAGATTTTTATTAATTCATGGTATTTCTTTATTTGTCATTCTGGAATATACACCGTTTCAGGCTCGTTTGGAAATATATTCGTTCTTAGAAGCACCCTAAACGTGTTTCGCGGATGAAGGTCGCAAAGCAAATATCCGTAACGCGGGCTTGTAGCTTCTTTATAAACTTCCAAAAACTCCTTACGCTGATTCGGGAACATTTGATTGGCTAATACCCCAATTTGTGATACATCTCTACGTTGCGCGAATAAGACTAGATATTGTGTATTTAACGACACATCGCGCATGTATCTATTTTTGAAAAATAGATTCTGATTGATGAAGAACACGCTTATGTTAAGATGGTGGGAGAATACTGTAAATGTCTCGGCAAACGTTTTATCCATCTCCAACATGAGATCGTCAATTACAATGACTGTATGTTCATTTCCCTTTAACGAATTAACGTCATATACACCTTTGTGGAACAAAATATCATCTTGGTACTCGTTGAACACTGATTGATACGTCGAATAGCACCATATAACTTTATGCACAAATTTTGAGAACATCTCTCCCTTTTCTTTAATGATTTTAAGCATAAACACAGTTTTACCACATCCTGTAGGCCAGATATAATACATGTGGATGGGCTCGTGAACCTGAATTTTTCTACAGAATCCATTTCTAACACGTCACACTCCTAAGTGGGTCATTTACAAAATATAATAAATATTTAAGTGATGACCCTTATATTCTACAGTCTTTTTTCTCTTCTCCCACAGAACCGTGAATGACGATGAGGTACAACCCCATCATCGATATTACAGATGACCCGACGACAGTGTAGTTGTGATCACAGAATCCATCCCCGCTGACGAATCCTCACCAGCGATACCTGTAGCACGCGACATTCAAAGCGGAGGCATGATGAAGAGCCCCCACGTCAGGTATAAAGCGCGCCAGGATTGCCGGTTGTTAGACCACCAGTAATAGAGCCCCAACCTCTACGTCTTACGACACAACCCCACAATAGTACCTTCCTCAAATATACCCCTTATTCCTGTTCAATTCCGGGTACATCCTCCACAGCAGCAGCTTCTCGTTCTGTTGAGGATGGCATAACATTCGAGTTGGTGCGCACCGCTACCCCACCCCAGCCTTGACTAGAAATCGGTATATAGTCAGGGTTGATCCTAGATCCATGTATAGCAATGGTGTTGAACACGGACTACGCGCATAGTTGAACGTATTGTAGAGTTTGCCCTTCAGAACCGCGACGAACGTGAAGTCAGGACGAGGCTGTCCTTGGATTCGGGTCAGATGACGGAGATGTAGATGATTTTTGGGTAGTAATACCGTTCAGACGTTTGGCAGCTGAAGATATAGAGTATATATTAGGCCGTATAATGCAGGCCTCTCAAAGTAGTATAGCCTTCAATATGGACAACTTCACGGTAAATATTGACCGTGTATTCCGTGTTGCGGGTCATAGTGCCACACCTTATACTCTTAACTTCAATTCTCAGGCTATTTATAGACGGCATATAAACGTCGATCGTGGTTGCGGCTTTATAGCAGTAGTCTTAGCCGTATGTTTACTGTACTAAATACACGGTCAAAAAATTTGGTTGCCTACGGTAGTGGAGCGTGCCCGTAAACTAGCTGTAGACTGTAAACTTGAGTTTGACTGTAATATGGGTCCTGAAGAGCTGAGAAGGGTAGAACAGGAAATGAATGTTCGTATAGTTGTATTTGGAATGGATGATCGTCGTAACTGTGTATGTTTTTAAAAGCAGTGTGAGAGATCGTACAAGACCCCTACTTATTTTAGGACTGTCAGGGACAACGTATCTCCCCATCCGTAATATAAGGGACCTTTACGCGAGTTATGATAAAAGTCGAAAATATGGACGACATCATGATTTGTGTAAGGGTGTATCGAGTTTGCGGATGATATAGTGAAACATTGTAAAGATTGCCACATGGTATGTGAGCAGTGTAAAAGCTCCAAATGTGAAAGCCGTGTAGTTGAAGCTGAGAAGAGGGATTGTGATGTGTGTAGACGCACATTTTTCAATAATAACTGTTTTGAGCTCCATAAATCAATTGGCACGTGCAGGAAAATGAGAATCTGTGAATGTGGTATGTTTCATATGATGGATAATTGGGGGAATTTCAAGCATAAATGTGATGAAATTCACTGTTCTACATGCCATGAGAAATATAAGGCGGTTGGAGTAAAGCATGTATGTTATATGAAAGATGCTAAGCCTAAAAATAGCCCTTGTATAACTGTGTACTACGATATAGAAACATACACGAACGCTGAAACCAAAGAGGTTATTCCACATTTACTTGTAAGCCAGACTATCTGTGATGAGTGTATGGAGATCGAGTGTGATGAGTGTCACAAATGTTAAACGGACAAACGTTTTTAAAACGATGCCACGATAGCCCTGTGAAACTCTTTGTGTCCTATATTGTCAAGTTAGCGGACAAAAAAATGTGTATATTCTCGCCCATAACGGGGCAAAATTTGACACACAGTTCCTTTATAAGGAGTTACTTGAGCACGAGTCATCTGAGATATTTACAGGTGATCCCTTGAAAAGAGGCAACAAGCTAATACAGATGCAAATAAGAGGTAATGTACAGTTTAAAGACACTTTATTATTCACACCTTGTAAATTAGCAAAGCTACCCAAGGTGATGGGCGTAGCCGCTGAAGTTTCAAAAGGATATTTCCCTTACACATTCCTCACTAGCGAAACTTTAAATTACGTAGGACTACCTCACCCAAACATTACTTTAACTAAATGATGATACAGACGTGAAGATTTTGACCGATACTACAACAGTTTTAATGAATAATCCTTATAATATAGCTGATGAATGTGAGCGTTATTGCGTGAATGATGTGCGCGTGCTTAGAGTATGTTTCCAGGCCTTTAGAAGGATGTACATAGGCCGTTTCAAATGCGATCCGTTGCAAGTCGCAACCACCATCGCCTCATTATGTTTTACGGTGTTCAAGAATAACTTCATGCCTAAAGACACCTTAGCCGTTATTCACAGAAACAATCCCCGCAGTTATGGGCACAAGGCTATTTACTGGCTCATACACCTACAGCAGCAGACAGGTGTATACATAAAGCATGCCCGCAACACGGGTGAAGTACCCATTAAGGTTAATGGTCGTGTTTTTTGGGTTGATGGTCTAAGTGAAAACCGTGCCACTGGTGAGAAGACTGTGTACTCCTTTAACGGTTGCTGGTGGCACGGATGCCCCCGTCCTGAGTGTGGAATCGTAGGAGATATCCACGGTAGATCTCCTGCCGACTGTCTTGCGTGGACCCGCACCCGCGATCAACTTATAGGCTCCCAGTTCACTCACAAAGTCTTGTGGGAGCATGAGTATGATGCACGGATGGAACAGATGGACAGTACCGTGAAGAAATAAACACGATCAACGTTCAATGGTGCTGGATCCTCTCAAATGCGGTGATAGCTTGTTCGGAGGGCGTACAAATCCCTTCAAGCTATACTTTCCGCCTACGGAGGGTGTGAAACTCCATTACTACGACTTCTGTTCTTTATACCCTACGTGATGAAGAACAATCCGTACCCCGTAGGTGCACCTGAGAAACTGGTGGGACCTGACCTGCCCACCATCGAGGTGTTCTCAACAAATTTGAACGGGTACTATTTCGGCCTTTCTTTCGTAGATGGCTCCCCCACGCGATTTATGGATGCCGATCTTACCCGTCGTTATCGATCACAAGCTCATGTTTCCCTTGTGCGTGAAGTGCGCAGAGAGAACAATGGGATGTAATCATACAGCAACCAGCGTAAGATAGAGGTGTATATACAAGTCCAGAGCTGGATCTAGCTGTTCGCCATGGCTACAGCATATTGAAGATACATGAGGTGTGGAGGTTTCAGAAGCTACCCAACCTTTTCACGCCATATATAAACGCTTTTTTGAAGGATGAGGTCGAAGTATCAGGGTATCCGCGAGGATTTGATACCGAAGATGAAAAATCGGCCTATATTCAACGTTACCTGACCGTGAAGGTATACAGGTTGACCGTTCCCAAATTGTAAAGAACCCTGGCAAGCGCTTTAGTGCAAAGTTGTGTCTAAACAGTGTTTGAGGAAAATTTGCACAGAATACTGGCAAAAGGAACGTTCATTTGGCAAAAAGTTATAGTGAAGTCTAGGATTATGCCAACGCTCCCGATAAAGAGGTCATGGAGATTGTGAATGTAGGTAATACTTACATAATAAAGTACAACAATACCGAATTGGCCACAGATACCTCACGGGTCACAAACATACCTGTAGCCAGCTTCACAACGGCCTACGCACGCATCAAACTTTGGGGCCTATTGCATTCTCTTGGGCGGAGGGTTTTGTACGCCGATACAGAGGGTGAATACATGCCTCCTATTGGTGAATTCCTCGGGGAGTTCAACAGGGCCAAAAACTTATGGGGTACGGGTGAGGGTGGGGGAGGTTATGAAATATATCGTGAAGGCTAAGGGTATCACGCTCAACCAGGTGAATCGGCGGGCGGGTCGTTAACTTTCATTCGTTGAAGGATCTAGTGTGCTTGGATGATGATGAGGGCGACAGGCCACCGCAACTAACTGTAGGTACCCACAATTTTCGGGCGCAGAAGCTGGAGGGCGTTAAGGAACTTAGGCATACAAAGGTGTGCCGTAACACCTATAGGAAACGTTGCCAGGTGCCTGGTACCTATGATAACGTGCCCTTTGGATACCGTAATCTTTGATATGTCTATTGTTAACTGATTTATTACACGTATTTGTAAATATATATACACAGCTTGAATATTTCGTTTTTTAAATAAATCGAGTTTCAATTAGCGTTTCACTTTCTCCTTTCTGTGTGTGTGTTTGTGTGTGTGTGTGTGTGTGTGTGTGTATACAGGAGAAAATTCTAAGCCCCGCCCTGCGTGTGTACAGGAGAAAGTTCTAAGCTCTGCCCACCTGTATGATTGATAACTTGACTCCTGCTACTACCTGGGCATATCTCTTCCCTGCTTGCTCAGTTTATCGCTGTAAGCCCTGGATCTTAGACGTGTATTCTCCCGCGTAGACGAAAAATAGTAATGGCTACCTACCTTCAATATTGCGTGTTCGACGTTTATGAAGTGTTATTCGGCGAAGTGCCAAGATGTGGTGGATATTGAAAAACTCCCTATTCCACCCTCCTTTGATACTTTTAAGGCTACATTGAATCGTGCGAAGGAGCAAGAGGTATAAGTACCTACGGCTATTCTGGCGAGAGCATTGTAGGATTTCGTGGTACAAGTGATGTACTGAACTATGTTGTAGGACTAAACTTTATTAAAGCTTACATATACCGTGAAGTAGAAGAAACAACACGTGCAGAAGAGAAGCAACGGATATGGATAGTGAGTCTTGTCGATGAGTGGTCTGACAAGCGAGATTATGTCATGTTGCATCATACCGAGTACTCGTACCCTGCGACTGAGAATGTAAATCTCGTCATCATGGAGAATCTTAAGTATTTTTACCACTATATTAATATATACTTTGATGAGGTTTGTAGTGAGGTTGTGGCTAATGGCTTCTGTGAGTTTTTAACAGACTTTAGAGACGAGTATCGAATGTTAAACAAAAAGGAAAAATATGGGCGTATATTTCTCTCAAATAGTGCGCCGGATTGTGAAGATGTTTAGTTTGTGGAAATGAACGTCTAATGAGTGATAAAACATTAAAACCGATATTGCTTCATGTATCGGAAAATTTCTGAAAACATCTACCCAATATAATGGGATAGAAGTATTCTCTTACATGTTGTGGCTAAAGGTCTGCGTGAGTATTTAACAGAATTTAGAGATGAGTATCGTATGCTAAGCAAAAAGGAAAAGTAAGGTCATATGTTTCTCTCAAATAGTGCGCCGGAGTGTGAATAAAATGTGTTTAGTTCGTGAAAATCCCCCTATGCAAAAATGTCTGGTGCTTATTCTGGGGAGTGGGAGTGATAAAACATTAAAACCGATATTGCTTCATGTATCGGAAAATTTATCAAAACACTTATAATGGGATGCAAGTATTCGAACAGCCCCGTACACGTTCCATTAGCTCATGGTGTGACTCACTCCTCCCGTCGAGCCGATCCGTTGCATGTAGCTCATAGTCATCTCAGAGCTTGAACCGACTGGAGGTGCGCTCCTCGAATACGATGGAACTTCCTTTGAGCAGCATTCTCAACGTCGTGTACGATATGTCCGTGACGAAGTCGTTGCGCGTGTTCAGGCGTGAAACCGGTGCCATTAACTATGTACTGGAAACGACTTCTGGACAAACAAACAAACGGAAAGTTATTTATTTAAGTGTTGAGGAGATGAATAGAATCTTCGTGGTAGTTGAGAAATGGAGTGAGGATCGTTATAAAATTCCTGAAGGTGTAGGTACAAGAAAAGCAGATTAGTGACACCCCCTCATATGCCGTTGTTTGTACGTTGTGTATAAATAACGATAGGCCACGCATTGATATACGGCTAATGTGGAAGAATGCTTCTGGTAATAACGCTCTTGTCCCTACGCGAAACCGTTTCATCCTGGACAGAATGTTTGAAATCGTCGGATTCCGCAAGCTGAAGCCTATATTAGATGCGCGTGTTACGGATATGCATTATTTTGATACGATTCTTGAGTACGCATACACCGTTCTGCTCGATGCGTTTACCGAGTGTAGGACTGAACAAGGCGAGAATGGTCTAGAGCTGGATGCTTATTTAAAAGGTTTAGACTCTTTGAAATATCATGAACTTTAGTACAAAGCACTTGAGCGGTACAGGGCTGAGCTCACATACACTGTTCACTAGGGTGTGACCGTTGCCCTCCAAAAATCAAAAAATGGTCCTACAATGCTATTCAAAGTTTTAGTGTTGTGTATTTATCTAGGAAACACCCCTGTAAATTTTCTTGGAGATCGGTGAATGTTTGAGCTAGCACCGTCGTACCAGCAAGTATTGCTATTTCAGCTTATGAACTTCATAAATAAGTGCGAAAATAGCACATTTTATCAGATTTTCATTTCCGGGTCTGGAACGCTGACCCACAAATTTTCCACGTATTATTTTATTGCATTTAATTTTAATGATGCTCTTTTCTTTTCCCTTGACAGTGATTTCATGTTGTGAATAGAGAATTTAATCATGGATACACGGCAAGATGATGAGTATGTCAGAATGTTATTGGGCACCGTACCCCGAGAAGAAGAAAAGGAAATAAAGGGCTGCAAACTGCCAACTAATAGGCAGGTCTTACTATGTCTGTTAGCAAACCTTCGGGATATGCATTGGGACCAGGCTTTATCTGCCACCATTGACAATGTGCTTTTGCATTAACAGAAGGCGAATGTCCCGACCATTACAGGCAGGAACAACATTGGCCGAGTGATTAAAACTTACTATGACAAAGACTACATGATGCTTATGAAAAAGAATGAGGATAGAAGACGGGCTGATGATCCTGGAATTATGAAGTTTAAATCAGAATTGAGCCTGACGATGAAATTTTATAAGAACACAGTGTTGAAAGACATGGCGGCTGCGAAAAAGGGGAAAACTCAGGCCGAACAAGATGCCATCGATACTGACATACTCTTTATGAAAAGCATGCTAAGTGACAGAGTAGCTACCTACTCTGGGGTAAACAAAGTACTCACAGAAAAGGTTCAGAAGCGACAGAAAAGGCAGATGCGAGAAGAGAAGCGACAAGAGAGAGAGCAATGTGATCATGCTGAGAATGTACAGGCTGATATTGATTCACCTATTAGCTCTGATGAGGACGATGACATTGATGAGGCCAGCACTGCTGAACCAAAGAGAAAACATCGGAGAACAGTGAAAGAGGGAGTTTCAATTTTTGTGCCCCATGATATTCTGAAGTCGGCAGAACTTGTTTCATGCAGTGTTCGAAACAACATCTCGCCGACCCAGCTGAGTGCAATTGTGTACTCCTTTGTATCTGCATGTGGTGGAGATACATCAAAGCTGAGTCTAAATGCAAGGACGGCCCACCGATACCGAGCTTCCATCGTGTCAGAAATAAGTTTAAAAATCATGGATGAATGGCAACCATCAGACAAAGTACTGGTGCGCTGGGATGGTAAACTTATGGACACGCTGGATTCCAAAGGCACTGATGACCGCATGCCCATTCTTGTGTCTGGTGTCAATGGCACAAAGCTTCTTGGAGTCCCACCTCTTCCGCATTTGACTCAAAAAGCTGGCCTGGTTCAAGGAGACTTGATATCAACAGCAACCAAACAACTTCTGGTCGATTGGGAGTGTGAACAGAAAGTCGTTGGTATGGTTTTCGACACAACTTCATCCAATACAGGTAAACCTATTTCAAACATCAGCGTGAATTTATCACGACATTAATACCAAAATACAGTGAATGATTTAACAGAAATCTGCAAAAAGCACGTGCCTGAAATGGTGGCCTTTAACTACAATTACATTTTTTTTCAGGACAAAAAACAGCTGCTTGCGTCTCCCTCCAAAAGGAATTAGAGCGTGCCGTATTCTGGTGCGCCTGTCGCAGGCATGTGGGCGAAGTCATCCTAGGTGTTTGCTGGGATTGCTTGAAAGTGGAGGGCTCTTCAAGTCCAAACATAATGGTTTTCCAGAGGTGAGTCATAAGCTTTACAAAATAACAAGGAATATTATTATCTAATGAACAAATTTAGTGGAATTTCTTTTATTAGACTTATAAGATATACTAACACCAAGCAAATGATCGATCATATCAATCTTAATACCCCTAAAACAATATTGTAGATTAGTACGAAATACAATAATCCCAATAATTGCATTTCTAGGTTCAAGAACCATTTCTCTCAACTGGCGTACAATGAAAAAAAGAAATACTACTACCCCGCAATGCCTGGAGTGTTTGAGGAGCGCCAGCAGGAGATGGCTGACTTCTTCCGTGAATCTCTAGCCCAACCATTTACACGTGGCGACTACAAGGAGCTGGTAGAGCTTTGTCTGCTGCTTGTAACTAAAGGATCCGAGCCAGTGAACTTCACAATGGTCTACCCCGGCGCACTTCACAAAGCAAGGTGGATGGCTAAACTGCTCTATACCCTCAAGATTGTTCTTTTGTCAGGCCAGATCAAAGAGCAGTTTCCCAAAGCCGAGGTTGTGACTAAAAGTCAAATCAGCAAGTTAGAACGGTTTGCTGTGTTCACAGTCGCTGTTTATGTCCCATGGTGGATTGTTTGCCCCGTTCCAGCAAGTGCGCCACTGAATGACTTGAATTTGGTCGAAACCTTGGCTGAATTTGCCACATATGACGCCACAATAGTTGACAAAGCACGTGTGGCACTCGGTAGACACACTTGGTACCTAACTGAGGAGTTGGCCCCACTGGCTTTGTTCTCGTCCCAAGTACAAGAAAGGACAAAAGAGGAGATGAGGAAGGCCCTTCTTTGCCATGAAGGCACTGAAGTTACTAAGAGAGTGGGGCTCAATCATGGGGGCTATGGAAAGCCATATCTTCCCCCTGTCCCAGAAAGTGGCACTGCCCTGGTGGACCTAATTGGGCCTGACTCAAGCCGGTTCTTCACCATTTTAGGCATGCCCTATCAGTTTCTCCACAGTCCAGCCAGTGAATGGGCGGATCATGACGACTACCTGAACATGAAACGGGTTGTGGACAAGCTTCAGGTTGTCAATGGGGCTGCAGAGCGTGGTGTAAAACTTTGCCATGACTTTCTTAATGTTGCCAGGGATGAGGAGCGCTTTCAAGAAGTCCTTCAAGTAGTTGAAAATGACAGACTCCGCGTTCCTAATCAGCGGAAACGATCATCTGTTTCCGAACAGAAATCATGGTTTCTTGCTCTAGAGAAATAATACCTTGTGATATATGATAAAACCCCTTAATGTACCATGAGAGAATAAGAATGATTAACTTTTTTGTGTTAGTGATAACAGCTTTTAATTAAGACAGGCAAATGATTTGTGTTAATATCCCTTATGATGGTTGTGTAATCTCATATATAGGCGCGTATGCCGTATAAGCAAAATCGCTATTTTTCAAATTGCTGGTGCTCACTCGAATATGCATGAATCTTCAAAACATTGCACGTGGGTATTTTTTATGTCAATATGCAACACCAAAATTTTGAACAGCATTGTAGGACAAAGTTGGGGCAACTGTCACACCCTACTGTTCACCCTGAAGAACTATTTTTTTATATGAGCAGCTGTCGTAACATCTGAGAAGATTATTTCAACTGTCTCTATGCAGTGTGAAGAAGAGTTCACGATTGAAAAGCTCGGGTCGGTAGAAATAAACCATCGATTGGGAAGGAGTGTTTATAAACTTGTATTTAATAATGACGTTGTGGCTAACGATGACCTCTTTGTGCGTGCTATTGATTGTATTCTAGACGTATTTAAAGTTAACTTGCCAACCGGATGTAAAGTGGGCACAAAAGTAGTACTGAACGATATGAAGGCCATTTATATAGAGTATAGGTTTCCCTATAACTTAAGCGGTGAAATAATATTAAGCCGCGTTTGCTGTGTAGTGCAAAGCAATAATGATGTGATTGTAGACTCGATTACGTGTGAGTATAGTGTTTCGCGCAGTAGAACAAAGTGAATGTATTTTGATGAATTTTCAATATATTTAATTATTTAACATAATTGTGTGTATATATATATATATATATATCTCCTGTACTGCTATATTGATGGTTATACTCCATCGTTTTGTATTTCTTATTTTTATTTTTTTATTTTGTGCAGTAGAAGATAAAGTGTATGTATTTATTTTCAATATATTTAATTATTTAACATAATTGTGTATATATATTTCTCCTGTACTGTTATATTGATGGTTATATATATTTCTTTTATTATATACATATTCCTCGTTCATATTTCTTATACTATTATTATTTTTTATTTTATTTTTTTGATCATATATATTCCATTATATATTTATTTTCTATATATTTCTAATTCCAATAATTCGTCTAAATAACAGAATGATGTAATGGTGTTTCATTAATTCTTTTGGTTGTAAACGATATTATTATTTAATTATACGAAATGGCTGGTTACGCCTTATAAACCGACTGACGGATTTCTAAGCCACCTGTAAAGAATATATGCATTAATTAAATAAATAGCGCATCTGGCAACTCAACCTGTACACCTGAAGAAGCCATTTACGCCTTCTAAGCCAACTGTCAATAATATATGCTTTAGTTAAATAAATAACGCAAAGTGGCAACTCAAACTCTATACCTGAACAAGCCATTTACGCCTTCTAAGCCAACTGAAGGATTAAACCAACTGGCGGATTAAGCCAACTGGCGGATTTACACCTTATAGGACATCGGGCGCTCAGATGAAGTCTTAATATGCGCTTGGCTCCTCTCTCTCCTTCTCCTCTATTTCTCTTGGGGGATAACTCCGCCTCCAAGTTGCATAACCCCTTGTTGCTCTTGCAACATTCCTCCTCCCTCTTCATCGCATACCCCCCAACCCCGCTTTGTTGTACAACCACTTTCCAACATCTTGCAACATTGATCAACATTTGCAATGACATTGCAACATTCCTGCACTCTCCCATTTTTCGTCCATACTACTGGATGATTTCCAAACCCAAGAAGCTATGTTTGTTCGGATTGAATAAATTCTTTTTTTTTGTACTGTAGGTAATAAGCAATATTGTCTCTAATTACATGTTCGAAACACTTTATGAGGTGGGAGGTGAGGGCTTCTTGCCTATAGTTCTTGGGCATTGATGTGTTACCTTCTTTGAATAAGGGAGCAATGTTATTTATTCTTGAATGGAAGTGGAATTTCTCCTGTGTCGAGTGATTTTCCCCACAGCAAAATGGAATGAGTTGGCAATACTACTTACATTTCTTCAGAAACATAGCAGTCCATGTATCTACTATCTAGCCACTTTGGTGCTGAATTTTCTCGTATTTGCGATAGAGACTTAATTATGTATTCTTCCAAGAACTCTGAATTTCCTATAGTAAGAGATTCGTTTCAGAACTGGTTAGAATAAATTAATGTATTTCAACTTTTTATGCTTAATTAACAACAAATAGGATATATTCAGGTATTATTAACATTGTGTATATATATATATAGTGGTTAGTGTCGCTGACTACGAATCCATCGGCCCCGGGTTCGAGACCCGACGGCAGCCGGCGCGCAGCAAAACCCAGCTGTTCATCCTTCCACACAATAAAAAGAAAGTGGTTGGTAGATAAATGGGTACCCTAGGTGGCCTGGTGGTTAAGACGCTGTGCTGCTGATGGGGCGTGGTTCGGATTCCACGTTAAACTGTAGGTCTAAGGTGGAGTGAAAAGCTTGACCTTCGTCAAAATGAACAATTCTGGCGGAAGCTAACCAAAGGTTATATATATATATATATATATATATATATATATATATATATATATATGTATATATATATATATATATATATAATATATATATATATATAGTGAACAATTATGACAACCTTAAAGAAATACATATGGACACATTACACGAAACTTTTATATACGGACCTGATCCGAATATAATTAGCCTATTTTTTTTATTTAATATGGGGTTCGCACGGAAAAGACCCATTCTCTCTGGCTCCTCTAACTCTGGACTTTTGCGCCATCCTATTTATATATAATCATCGATGCATTCATAGTTTAAGTGGAAGTCTGAATAGTTAAACATCTTCAGCCCCAGAACTTTTTTAATGCAGGAAGGAGGGGCCAAGACGGATTAATATAGTAAGCTGAAGTTATTAATAATAACACTATATTCACTTCTTTTCGTAAGGGTTAACTTTCTCATGATAATGTATTTTGTTTGATAGACTCAGTTTAGTTTTAGAAGAAATTTAGCGTCAAATAATTTTTAATAAAAAGGCAATAAAAATGTTACCCTTCCCGGCATAATCCTTTATACAGTTTTCTTTGGGTACATAAAGAATGGATTTTTTAGCACAGACATATATTAATCGCAATTGGGTATAAACAGAAAATAATGTTAAAAATTTTATATATATATATATGAAAATTATTTCACGAAAGTAACACGTGAAAAATAATTATGATGAATAAAACCACGAAGGAAAGGAAACACAGAATGGTGCTCAAGCGCTTTCGTCTAATGACATCCTCAGGAACACTGAAGTACATAAAGAATTACAGCCTATATATAGGTTACAGAAAAAAAATAATATATATATATATATACTGTATACAATAAACGTAGAAACAAACTTAAAGGATTGTGGGAGGGGCACACAGATTTATAAGGAAAAACTATCGATTTTTAGCACAAGATTAAATGAATTGTTTCCAACCAATGTTATAGATAAAAAAATTGGAATAATTAATTGGAATAATGCTTCAGTTTTGTTTCACTCTAGCAACATCGTTAATAGAAATATTCTTGAGTCTGCTATTATCCAACTTACAAATAACTTTAACATGAGCCAAGGTCTTTTTCAACTTGATCCTGTTGTCTTGAATTCGTTCAGAACGGATTTAGACAAGAAGGGCAGAGTGCTAAAACTTTGGTAGTTTTCCCTTATAAATTTGTATGCTCCTCTTACAATTTTTATTTTTCAATTGATTTTCAGATATATATATATATATTTTTTTTTGTGACCTATATATCATTCAGGCATTATCTACGAGGGTAATTCAATAACTATCTGCAGTTTTTATTTTCAAAATTTTATTTTCACATCTGATATATTATAAACACCACTTCTCACCATAGTCTCGCTGTTTCTTAATACACTTAGTCCAGCGATCTACAAGCTTCCTAATGCCATCACAAAAGAATGTTTTTCGATGAGTGCGTAGCCAGTCATGCACCGCCTCCTTCAGGTCATCATTGCCTTGGAATCGCTGAACTCTCAAAGCGTCTTTTACTGGTCCAAACAGGTAAAAATCCGGAGGTGGCAGCTCTGGACTGTAGGCTGGATGGTCGTGAACTTCAAATTTAAGTTATTGAAAGCATTTTCTAGTCTGTGCAGTGGTATGAGGGCGCGCATTGTCGTGTAACAGAATGCAATGGAAGCATCCAACATCTCCCATTGCAAAGTAGTTCAAAGCGCAGCCGTCAGCAGGTAAAGTTATGCTAACACTGTTGTGGGAAACACGAGGCCCTATCCTTGAACATTATCTAGAGCTTGGAACTACAGTAAAAAGTGCATCGTATTCTGACATGCTTCGGAATGAGTTAAAGCATGCAATTCGCACAAAACGGAGAGAGAGATTGTCGGAAGGTGTTAGTCTGTTACACGACAATGCGCGCCCTCATATTACTGCACAGACTAGAAAATGCCTTCAAGAACTTAAATTTGAAGTTCTCGACCATCCAGCCTACAGTCCACACCTCGCACCTTTGGATTTTTAAGTGTTTGGACCACTAAAAGACGCTTTGAGAGGTCAGCGATTCCAAGGCGATGATGATCTGAAGGAGGAATGCATGACTGGCTACGCACACAGCCAAAATCATTCTTTTGTGATGGCATTAGGAAGCTTATAGATCGTTAGATTAAGTGTATTGAGAAACAGGGAGACTATGTTGAGAAGTGATGTGTTTATAATCTAACAGATGTGAAAATAAAATTGTGAAAATAAAAAGTGCGGATACTTATTGAATTACCCTCGTATAAAATTGGTTGTAAACAATCCATTTGATGTTGTATTGAATTCGTTCAGAACGGATTTAGACAAGAAGGGCAAAGTGCTAAAATTGGTAGTTTTCTTTATAAATTTGTATGCTCCTCCCACAATTTTTATTTCTATATTTATTATATATATTTTTTTTGTGACCTATATATAGTCTCGAACTCTTTATTTACTTCAGTGTTCCTGAGTATGTCATTAGACGAAAGCGCTTGAGCACTAGTCTGTTTCCTTTCCTTCGTGGTTTTATTCATCATAAATATTTTTCACGTGTTACTTTCGTGAAATAATTTTCATATATATATATATATATATATATATATATATATATATATATATATATACTATATATATATATACTGGATGAATTTCACAATTAAACACGTGAAATGAATGAATGATGCAAACCCACAAGGAAAAAGAAAAATGATATTAAGGCCTTTCGGATTCCCTGACGAGGTGTAGCTCTGAATACACGAAAGGCCCTAGAATCGTTTTTCGTTTTCCTTGTGGGTTTGCAGCATATATACACACACACACATATATATATATATATATATGTTAACCCCTCCGTCTATGGCCCTGGGGTGGATCGGAGTCGACGGGGGTTCTGGTTAGGAGGCAGCAACGGATATTTCTTCTATAACACTCTAATTCTTTTCCGCCGGTCAAATGGTGGGTCGCCACTTGTTAAACTCTTGGCTACAGACTCGCCAGACTGTTATGCCAATCTTCTATGTGCTTGGGTCGTCAGTTGTTAATTCTTCTCTTTTTATAATACTCTGATACTTTCTCTGATACTAAAATTATCGACTTTTTTTTTATAACTTATCGACTTAACTGACTAAGTTCTTCTGAAGATAGCCCAACTCGAGGGGAAAAATAAAAAGTTTCTCTTACTGTAATTTACTTCTTAAAAATTTACAGGTAGTGGTCTGAATTTACAGGGGTAGAGGTTCGACCTCTTTCGACCATGGCTCAGGCCGGAATCTAAAAAGTTAAGGAGGCAAGGGGCCTCTGCCCCCTGCTCGCAGCGAGGCTGCTAACAAGGGAGTCGTAGCAGTGACCAAAGCAGAGAGCCGTAATGAAGTGCAGTTCATTTTACAAATACATGTATAATATAAGCCTAAATGTTGGGGGAAGGCAGTTGAAGGTTAAGTTCCCCCCTTTTCAACAAATGATCAGATGTTTGAAAAATTCCAAATAAAAATAATACAAAAAATAAAAATAAAAACTAATTTGTATTTTTCGCCGAGTCTACATTTATGAAGGCGATATAATTTCATAGTAGTACATAAGTACAATTTGAGTACATGACTGAGTACGTATTAATTTTGGTTCATTACAATTACGATTACAATTATGGATTACTTCACATTCGCTTATGATTGTCCATTACAGTTCTATTGAAGTACATTCTTACATTATATATTAAGTCATTACATTCAATTACAGTTTCATTGAAGTACATTACAAGTTATTATTAATTAGTTTCATTAAAGTACATTACGTTATATTAAATTAAAGTATTACAGTTAATTACAATTAAGCAGTTACTATAACTTTGTTTTGTTTTTACAGTGTTTCATATTAATAGACAATTAAGATGTTAGAAATATAATACAAAGTACGTGGGCACATACGGTATGGATTTATATACAACATAATATGTTATAATATGTTATAACATGTTATAAATTTGAATCGGAGCGAAAGGAGATTTTTATCTTAGAAGCGTTCGCTTCTGTCGTAGTGAGCGGAATTTGATCACTTACCTGAGCATTTTCGAGTTCATTGTGAGAGGTGATATAAATAAAAATTTAAAAAAAAAATAATACGAGAACGTATTTGCGCATTTTCGAACGAATGCATAAAGTTTTGCGTTTCACGAGCAAAATGAATATTTAATAAAATTGACATAGGATAATGGTCAAGATAAGATATGGACGTATGAGGAATATGGTTGAATAATTATATTTATACTACATAACACCACAACATTATTATTAAAGAATTTACCATACATTGAATACGGAAGATGTCCAAATACTAAGCACATGATTCAGTGTACAAGGTATGGGAAACGTAGAGAAAATTAAGTTATTTTATGACGTCATAGTGTATAAGTCATTATTAGAAAAGATGAATTAGAGAAATACAGTAATGAATAAAGAAGTACAAATCGAAATTCTATCCAAAACTCGCTTAGGCGATTTTGGTTTCTCATGTAAAAATGAATATGGATTATTCATTGTTCATTTTTACACATGTATATATATATATATATACACACACACACACACACACACACACACGGAAGAATCACTTTTATATGAAAATGAAAAACACTCATCAGAGTCATCATGTTGCATGCAATGTTGGAATGTTGCATTGCAATTGCACTCTCCCATTCTGCGGTAGTATTACTTACGTTTGTGTGTGAAAATGTGGCTGAATTTGTATCGAATCAGTTCCAGTTTCCATCACTACCATCAACAGAATATATTCTATGTCGATGATGGAAAAGATTTCACCATTGCGCAGTAATGAATACCATTTTCACACTTACCAAAATATTTGTCTCAGAGTGAAGAGGTGTGTGTTGCGTTGAACCTGAAGCGTTATAACATCTTTTGTTTCCTTTTTCTCGTATATATATATATATATATATATATATATATATATATATATATATACACGGTGAACCAAAAGTAGGTGGACAGTAGGTTGAATACGGTTTGTGTTATATTATATTATAACTATGGTGTTCATTATAACTATGGTGTTTGTGTTATATTATATTAAATATTATAACTAAATTTATTTAAATTTTATTTTGTATTATAGTATACAAAAAAATTAAATATGTATTCTCAAAATAAACGTTATCATTTACTGTCCACCTACATTTGGTTCACCCTATATATATATATATATATATATATATATACGTACATACTTTTCAACCTTTCAAATGTTCCGCGCGATAATTCCTTATTTCACGAAGGTCAAGCTTGTCGCCCCTCCTCTCGAGTTGGCCTGGTGAAGTAGTGAGTTGGTTTCTTGTACTCTCCACCTCACATAGCCAGTTACGCTCTGCTCATCGGGGATTGTTCTAAGCCAGGCGTCTAATCTTTTTTTGAAGATGTCCACTGCAACACCATTCGTGTTCTTTAAGTCTTTGGGTAGCTGATTAAACAGTTTTGGTCCTCTCACAATAAAACTATTTTCTTTCAGAGTTAAGGATGTTCCCTGTCTAGCCTTTAATTTGGGAACACGACACAGTCTTCCTTTTCTACTTTCCACAGGGTTCAAAGTAAGATTAGGAACTAGGTTCTCCATTATTTTCTAAGTGTAATTAAGGGTGTATCTCTCTCTCTCCTTTCCAGTGAATATAGATTTAATTCGCGTAACCTTTCCCAGTGGTTTAGTTCTTTGCACCCCTTGATCTTGGCTGTGAAGCTTCTCTGAATCCCTTCTAGTTGTCTAATGTCTTCTTTTTTATATGGGCATGTTAGGACCGAGCAGTATTCCAATTTGGGTATGATCAGTGTTTTCAGTAGAGGAATCATTATATTCCTATCCCTTCGTTTAAAGGTTCTCAGTATCTGCCCAGTTACTTTCTTTGCTCTGTTTACTGCTATCTTATTTTGTGTTTCAAATCTCGCATCATCAGTCATTACAACCCCTACATCTTTTGCTTTAGAATTTCTCTGAATTTCCTGTCTATTTGGGGTATAATATTCCATGGATTTTAAGTCCTCTCTTTTTCCGTACCGTAGCAGCTGAAATTTCTCAGTGTTAAACTCCATATTGTTGTCTTCCGTCCACTTGTAGATTCTGTTGATGTCTGTTTGTAGAGATCCTATATCTTCTGGGTTTCTTATTTTTTTACTGATCTTTGTGTCATCGGCAAAGAATGTTACTGTGCTGTCTCTATTAACGTCCTCATCTATGTCAGTTAGCAGGATTATGAAGAGTAGTGGAGCTAACACTATTGTTTGTGGTACTGAGCTGAAATTCTCCTTGTACTGTAACGACTTGTCGCCGCTCACTAAGGAAATTATATATCCATTTCCCTACTTTTCTTGTTATTCCCATATACTTCAATTTATGTATTATGATTCCATCGTCACACTTGTCGAACGCTTTGGCAAAGTCTGTGTATATTACATCATAGTTTTCATTACTTTCCAGTGCATCAATAATGTTATTTTAGTGTTTCATTAGCTGTGATAGGCATGATCTGCCTGACAGAAACCCATGTTGGTTATCATTTAATTTTTTCTGAGTTTCCAAAAAGTCAGATTTTTTATCTAACTACTGTATTCTTTCAAATATTTTAGTGAGATGAGATGTAAGTGACACTGGCCTATAGTTTTTGGCCTCGGATCGATCTCCTCCTTTATATATTGGGACTATGTTCGCGCTCTTCAGGATGCCCGGTATTTCTCCCGTTTCTAGTGATCGTCTCCATATCCAATATAGGGGCTCAGCGATTACATTCTTGCAGGTTTTGTTCAGTATGGCACTCCATTTGTCCAGTCCTGCCGCTGAGTGTACTTTGAGTTTCCCTATAGCTTATGTAATATCATCTGTCGTAAAGTCGAAGTCTGTTATACTTTCCCCTTGTAGTTCTTCTTCAAAGAACGCGTTTCTATCGCATATCAGTTTCTCAGTTTTGGGGATACTGAAAGATGATTCGTACTGAGCTCTTAATATTTCAGATACTTCTGTTAGATCATCAGATAAAGCACTGTCTTCGTTTTCAAAGGTCCAATAGTCGCATGGTTTTTCGACTTCCTTTTTGCAAAGTTATACTGTAGAAGTACTTTGAGTTAACTTTTATCGCCTCTATAGCGTCGCCTTCTTCTTTTTCTGTATGCTTCTCAATTAGTTCCTGTATGACGCAATCGATACTCTGCAGTTTATCATTTAATATTTTTCTGATGTTATCTTTACAGTTATAGTTAGAGTTACAATGAACTCTTTTGTCTCTCGAACCTGCTTCTCTTTCCACTTTGTTGTATTTCTGGGACATCTTTCCACAATTTCCAGCATCTTCTTCTCTAAGGTCATTGGCATCTCTTCCGATGTCTTGGCCTCGAAGATGGATTTCCAATCAATTACTTTCATGCTGATGTAACATCTCCCCAGTTTACAGCTTTGGAGTGAAAATAAAAAATTTCGAATTTGCTTCTTTCTGTTGTTCGTGTTCTTTCCTTTCTTGTTGCTTTTATATTGGTTGTTATTTCAATAATGTTGTGATCCGATATTATAGTTGGGGATATTTCTACATTATCAATTACGTTGCTGTTGTTTGTGAACATCAAATCAGGTGTTTTCTGTTATTTCTTGTGTTAACATAAATTCATCAGCCAGAGCTAGTAGCATTTTTACCTGCTCCTGGTCTTCGCGTGTGCTCCCATTGTCCTAGTGTACACATATATTTTTTCCTATCCTTTTATATTTCATGAATGGAAAATTAAAATCACCACAGAGAAAAATATTTGGGGTTGGAGAGTGTAGATCTTTTACCCAGTTTTTTACCTCTGTAATGGAATCAGAGAATTTTGAGGTTCGCGTGTTCGGGGGTCTGTACATTACAATTAGCACCATATTTAATTTTTCAACTTTTGCTGCTACACATTCTACGTAGCTGTTTGAGGTGCTTATAGTCATTTCTGCCATATGCTTTTCGCGTGTGTAAATAGCACATCCTCCTTTACGTCTCGCTGTTTTGTCGGCTCGGAGAATGTTATAGTTATCAATTTGTATTTCTTATTATCAATACAAACCTCACAGTTTTCACAGTTCGCCTGCCAGTCCTTTAGATGGGTTTCCGTTAGGCATGCAAAGTCTGCTCCGGTTTCTTGCATGAGTCTTTTCAGGTATAAAACTTTGTCCGTGGAATGATTTGATTTAAGGCCCTGAATGTTGGCTAGGATTATTTTTATTTTTTCTCTATCATTTTCACCTGAATTCGATTCGTTTTCCAATAGTGGTGCCGTTTTCGTTGTCTTGTGGTTCTCCGAGAATTTGCCTCTCTTTATCTCTTTATCTTTACCTGTTGTCCCGGTAACGCATGAAGTGGCTTTGTGCGTGCATTCTGTCCGGCTCTCTGTCAACTGACTTTGTATTTGGTGGATGGTATTTAGCAGCTGAATTGTGTTGGCTACGTCTAAAAAATTGGTAGCCCACTTTGATGTTCGTTTTTCCTGTTCACCTGTTGCCTTCCTTTGAGGGTGGTAGTAACGGCATTTTTGTCAATATTTGCACCTCCCATATCTTGGCTAGGTTTTGTAGACAATAATGTGGTGGAACTTGCACTTTTTTCAAATTTGCAATATCCTCTTGTATAATGTGTCACATAATGTGGGATGTGCATAGATGCATTGCCCATCCCGATATCTGCAGCACCCTTTGGCGTAGTATTTACAAACGGTATTTTCTACCCTTCTACTTCTTGTTATCCGGTTATCTTCTATGTTCTTAATTTTGATATTATCATTATTCTTCTTTGGCTGTTTATTTCCTACGTTTTTATTTTTATCTTCTTAGCATTTTGTTCGTTGGGCAGTTTTACTACCTCGCAACTTTATGTATATATATATATATATATATATATATATATATATATAAGCAAAAAGGTCAGCAGTTTCGAAGTGTTTGTTCATTCTTTTCACTAAGCAAGAACAACCTTGAAGTTTTTGTAAATTCAGTAAAGGTTTAATTACATTTCTAAAGATTCCTAAAACCGTTTCATAATTGTGAACTGTTAAAAAGCAATTAACTATTTTTTTACCAATATTTTTCTCTTCTTTCATTATCGCGATTTAAGGTTTTCATTCTTAAAAGATGTAATATTTAATAAAATTGTTTCTCGTCGACTTTTTTCAAAAAACAGTAATTAGTTTTCACCGGTTCGCGGAACAAAGTCGATCCGCACAATGTCGATACTAAAAATTTAGTTTAATTTAGGTCAGGTTAAGTTAGGTTAGGTTACATTATGCCCGTTTGGGTTAGGTCAGGTTAATCATTTTCATTGAATAGCTTATATGTAGTTTGAAATGTGAAATTCAGATACTCGCATAAGGTCGAACGTCGACATTATGAAATTCGATTTTGTTCATGTAACGTGTATTCACTTGTTAGGTTTTGCACTGACAACAATAATAATAATAATTTTGTTTCTCTTACTGTTATTTTTTTTACTTTCTCACATCAGAGCGTTTTATGGGTCGATCCGTTGGGGCGCCTTCTCCAGCAGTGCTGAGACTCCGCTGAGTTGTGGTTTCAAACCCCAGTGGTGGAGTAAAATTTTTTTCTCAAATCAAATTCTCCATGGGTACAAAAGCTCTGTATAGATACATGTAATAACTGTGTAAAATATTATTCAAATTTACATTCATTTAGTGGTTCTGCAAGGCGTCTAAATTTCTACGGTAGTTGCTAATTAACGCGTTTGAAGTAACGCTCCTGACAAATGGCTAATAAGTAATCCGTAAGTATGTACTAGTAAATCCGTACTTTCGTACATACTAGCTACTTGTCTCAGCCAGCGTTGCTAACTTTGCAAAATTTACAAATTCCATGTTAGCATCCCTGCCTACAGCTTAGTATGTACTAGTTGCGAACCTTCCGGTGATTCTCTCATATTACTGATACTGAGCTTATGTAGCTGTAGTTATGTATGCCACACAGTGACCAAAAGACGTGTTATAACACTTTTGGTGTATTATTTCTTCAACGTATTTCACCAAAGCGTTCACCATGCGTTCCACGAGGCAAGCTAGAAAAAAAAATCAGTCAGTGCTTTCACAGGTAGCAGAATTTGCTGCTCGACCATTTAAAATCAATGTGCTGCCTACAATTGCAGATGTTATTTCACACTATCAACACTTCATCATCAAATGCTAAGCCCAAAATCCCTGAAATTGCCGAAAAAGTCGTTTCCGACATAGAAGTTTTATGGAAAAAAGCCTCAACATCAGTCATACCGCACACTAGTTTGTTAAGAAAAATACGAAAGTGTCATGATACATATCAGAATTTAATGAAATCAATTAAGAGAGCTGGAACACCAAGTTTTGATTTTAAGTGGATGAACTTTGTCAATAAAACAACAAAACTATTTGATGTAGCTGCATGCCATTGTATTTCAATATCCTGCAAATGTGATACATTTCTTCGAGTTCCATTTTAGAAAGAGTTTTTAAACGACCAACATACACAAAGAAAAATGGGCATTGGAGAAATCGATACAGTAATAATAAAAAAAACTGCAAAAACGTCATGAACGTAAATTAATCAGTCGACAAAAAGTTTGTGTTAATGGAGCAAGCACAAGTAAGACTGAAGCACTTCAGAATTGATCCCATCTGAAGCAAAAACTAATGACGATTCTTACAATTCGGAAACAGAATCCACTTCAGGATCACATTTTAGTGGAGTCATTGCATCTACATCTAAATCTCAGCAAATGAGAATTATTATGCCTGTGTTGGCAAGAACTTGCGATCGATATGGTGTTTCAGATCGCTCTGCGCAGCCATTGCCAACGCTGTGAGACAAGATCTTGGCATAGTTAAGGAAGACGACAGCTCCCATGTGGTGGACAGACAGTAAGGATGTAGTTGTTGCAATCACTTCTTTTCTGGAAGAAAATAATACTAATACAGAAAGCACTATCGTTGTTAGCTGTGGTGGTACTGTAACGAATACCGGGATAAAAGCTGTGTGATTAGACTTCAAGAAACATATTTCGAAAGACCTTTACATTGGATAGTGTGCATTATGCGCATGAATGAACCTCCACTTCGTCATCTTTTCCAAGATCTTGATGGCAGCACAAGTGATCCAAATGCATTCACGGGTGAAATTGGGAAAGAAATAACCACATGCGAGCAACGAGACAGTAACATTTGTCCTAATTTCTGTTGATCTACCATTACGCTTAGGTAATATTAAGTTAAGCATTGATCAACAGTATCTGTGGGACATCTGCAAAGCCATTTCATCTGGATACGGCTCAACAGATTTGGCAAGAGGCCATTACATCATTCACGATGGTTCACAACTGCAAATCGAATCCTGCACCTGTACGCGGCGAAATACCCTTCAGAAACACTTCATATATTGGTTGTGTTTGATTGCGAAGTGCAAGGTATACGCTCCAAGTTGGTTCCGCATAAAAATACATTCTGGGGATACAGATGGTGTAAACATCTGTGGCATATAATAATACAAAGCTAGAGATACCTTTCAGAAGACCTGAAAGCAGTTGTTGACCCTGTTATTTAAAGAAATGCGTACTACAGTTACCCTGAAAATTTGCTGATTGTTATGCTTGTGGATGACCGTGAGGATGTAAGAAAGCTGGCACTTCGAAGAATAAGGGCTGCTCGAGTTGCAAAACATGCAGGCATCAGATACTTCAAAATTCCGAAACTAAATTTCAGTGCTTGAGACTACTCGATGTGATTGATGATTGGCAAAAGGATGGGAGGCTGAATCCTCCTTTAACCCAACATATCACTGATGAGGAATTGCTGCAATTCATAAATCAAAAAGAAACTGTACCTAAGTTGCCGTTTGATAGACTTCCTTGTCATACTCGAATGGTTGAGCGAGGAGTATGCCTTGTTACTGAAGCTTCTGTAGTCGTTTATGAGCCTAGGAGACGAGAGGGATTCATTCGCGCAAGTTTAAAATCAAGAGAGATCATACCATACTTCAACACGAAATTACAAGGGACACTCATATATTTTGTCCATCTTTTAACTTAGTTAAATAACACTGGGTAACAAAATTTGAAATATTTTCTGTTTATTGTGATTTTTCTGTCGTTTCTTAATGACTTCGGGGCCCTGATTCCAAAAATGATATTAGTTTTTCTCTATCATCAACCGTTTCAAAAATATAGGTTATCACACTTTTCATATGGCAAAGTATATAAAGAAGGCTAACATAAATATTTTCTGAAAATAAAAACACTATTGGAAATTAATGTTTATTGAGCCAAAATTGTTTGACAAACCCAAAATGGTGCAAAGGATATAATGTATATCATGAGGAGAACCGATAAGAGAATAACAAGCATCGTTATGCAGTGTGCGTTCCTTAAAAATGCACTGAAGAACGCGACTTCCGCGTATTAACATTCTTATCCTTTCTGATCAGCGACCATCCGTAGTCTCCCATCATGGAAGCATCCCAATGGCCCTGGTACCTTTTCTCCATCGTTTGAATATCTTGATGGAATCTTTCGCTGTGTTCTTCACTCACATTGCCCAGATTATCACGAAAAAAACTTGATGTGTGATAGTGAATGAAGACATACGGCACCCCATTTTGCCATACCACTTAATCAAGTTTGACACTAACTTCTTATAGTTTGGTGCTTTATGGTTGCCTAAAAACCCACGAACCACATCACGGAAAGCACACCAAGCCTCTTTTTCGATCGGAGTCATCTTGGCTTCAAGGTTCTTTGAATTCAACAGCGCCTTGACTTGTGGTGCTACAAAGATGCCAGCCTTGACTTTGGCCCCAGAGAGTTTAGGGAACATGACCCGAATCTGTTGGAAAACTTCCCCTCCAAAATCTAACGCAGTTAAAAACTGCTTAATTTGACCCAACTTAATATGGAGAGGTGGTAGCAGAACTATGTCAGGCTTCACAAGATGTTCCCTGAGTACATTGTACTTTCCTAGTTGCAGTCTTTCACGGGGAGGCCACTCAGTTGAAGCCCTGCTATCCCACAGGCAAAGAAAACATGAATATTTAGTAAACCCTCCTTGTAAACCTAACAGGAAACCAATCATTTTGAAATCACCACACACGTCCCAGTTATATTGTTCATACCTGAATTGAGTGAGCAGTTGTTTGACATTTTCATAGTCCTCTTTCATTTGAACAGAATGTGCAACTGGTATAGATGGATATTTGTTCCCATTGTGGAGTAGAACAGCTTTTAAACTCCGAGTTCAACTGTCAATAAACAGGCGCCACTCTGAAGGTATATGTGTTAACCCAGTAGCTGTGAATAGACCATTAACCTCGCTGCAATAACAGAGAGAGCCATTGCAAACTCTTCATGCTGCTTTCGGTATACAGTGCTCTTGCAGTCTTCTCCAAGCAAATTCCACTCTTTGAGTCTGGAGGACAGACGCTCAGACTCTGATTTCGTCCAGACCCAAATCTCTAATTAAGTCGTCCAATTCCCTCTGATTTGGAAAGTAAGGGTTTGTACTGAAAGTTACTGTATATTCTTCATCATGACTGTCCTCACCAGCCGACATCTCAGATGAGCTAGCTGCATCCTCATTTTCAACCTGCAAAACAAAGAAACAAAATATAGGCATAGCTATATATGTAGAAAAGCATCAGCACTAAGAAAAATCGACACATAATGACCCACAGTCTGTAAATACAGAAGGTAAAGTAATGGATAGATACCTGTTCTGGTGGACGTGGTATTGGAAGACCTTCGCCATCTGGTACAGGAGCTATGGACGATGCTATGCTTGGACACTGAAGAGTTTGCCTTCCTTTAACTTTCCTGTACTTAGAAACATCTACCATGCAGCATTAGCAAGTGTCGTGGTGGCTCTTTGGTTTTCTCCATATTCTGGGTACCGCAAAGGGCATTACTTTGCGTACTCCCCGCAGCCACCCTTCAAGTGTGGAGCGGCAGCTTCCACAGATCACATGGGGTGCCAAGGGCTTATCTTGGTCACCCATAGGCATACCAAAATAGAGCCGATACGCGATCCAGAACTTGGTGCCTTTCACAATCTTGTGCGATAGTTGCTTGGAGCCTATGTAATACCCACAAACGTAGCAGAATATATTCGGCGAGTGTTTACAAGCTCTAGTTGCCATTCTCTTTACCAAACTGTACTACATTAATCAAAACCTGCAGATATAGAGAGAAGAGTTATTAAATCTGCAACAGATTACAGATTCCAGAAAAAAAGATGTATTCACAACACTGAAATAATGATCGCAATAAAAAAGGATCGATAACACTCAAATCGTCAGCACAGAGAAGCACAGAAACACAGTACCTCAGTGCTGGTAACCATCAGACAAACAACCTACTTTCTTTGTGTGCTCACACTTACTGACTTCTCAGACTCTGCGCTCTTCTTTATATAGCACAGTGGAAGTTTCGGGCAATTTCTAGAGCAAGAAACTGTCAACGAACATCCGGATTGTTCTCAACAATTCCTGATTATTCTGATATTGCTGCGCCCATAATAACATTATACTGGTAAAACATGAATAATGGATTATCTCTGAAACCATTGATGATACACACAAACCAAGGCCAGATTTGGACTCAGCGCCAAAAAATGCATATAAAAACATAAAACATTCTATGTAAACAGAATCAGTGTTACACAGTGTAATAGGCCATGGGGCTAAAATGTATTTTGGGCCGTAACTTTGAACTTTCTGCGCTTCACATAACCGGATTTTTCCAGTTTCAACCTCCCCTCCTTGTATAAAATCGCTTTTAAATGCCCTTGTATAAAACCGATGGTTAACGCAGTTTCGAAAATGGCGTCTGACAGTGATGTGCGTCGTAAACAGAGAGCTGTTAACCGCAGAGAAGGAAACGGTTAGAAATATTCACAAACGTCTATAAAACGTTTACGGAGATGCTGTTGTTGATCGAAGCACAGTTGGACGCTGGTCTAAACGTGTGACATCATCGGAGAGAGGGAGAGCCAGCTTCGATGATGAGCCACGCAGCGGTCACCCGGCATCGGCTGTGACGTCTCACACTATGCAACGGACTAACAGCATCATTCGATCAAATCGGCGCGTCACATACAAAGAACTACCACTGGAGCTAGGAATTAGTGAAGGAAGTGTGAATACGATAATTCAGCAACTGGGATACTCAAAAGTGTGTTCACAGTTTGTTCCTCGCGAACTGACTGAAGATCACAAAGCCCAAAGAAAAGAAATTGCCTCTGAGTCGTTGGTTCGATACGAGACAGAAGGGGATGACTTCCTTTCACGAATTGTGACGGAGGATGAGACTTATGTACACTACTTTGAACCTGAAACAAAACGCCAATCCATGGAGTGGCATCACGTAGACTCTCCAAGCAAGAAAAAGTTCAAAATGGCTCCCTCTGCAGGAAAGGTTATGACCACCATATTCTGGGACATGAAAGGGTGATTCTGGTGGAAATTATGAAGAAAGGACAAACAATCAACTCAGAGGCATATATTGCTACCCTACAGACTCCAGAGACGTATAAAGCGCGTTCGACTCGAGAGAAAACTGGAAGACGTCCTTTTTTTGCACGATAACGCAAGACCACACAACAGTTTGCAAACAAGAGAGGCCATCACAAAAATGCGCTTGACTGTGTTACCCCACCCTCCATACAGCCCGGATGTAGCACTTTCAGACTTCCATTTGTTTGGGTCAATGAAGGATGCTATTCATGGAAGAAGGTTTTAGAGTGACGATGAGGTTTTTTGAGGAGGTTAAGAGGTGGCTCCAGAGGAACCCAGCGGACTTTTACCAGCAAGGAATAAGGGCCCTTGTTTCGAGGTGGAGGAAACCGTAGAAAAGGATGGAGACTATGTGGAAAAATAAAAACTTGTAAAAAAGGTATGTAACTACTTGTGTACAAAATTTCTGGAACTTACAAGGAAACTTGGAAAAAAAAAAAAAAGGTGGGGCAAAATATATTGGGGCAAAATATATTGAGTGGCCCTCATAGATTACAGGTGTGAATAAAATTATCCAATATGGACTACAGTAGGGTGGTTGGGGTGGATAGAGTGGAACCCGATGTGCAACCACCTCCTTGTTGTGGAGTCTGGGTATTTTTTTGTGGAACCAGAAGATAAGTGCTTTGAAGGAAAGCATTTTAACAGTGGATTATTGCTATCATTATGCAACTTTTGTGCCTCTGGAGAAATTCAAAATTGGAAATTTATTTTGACCCTACTGTTTGCTAAGGTACCATTGGCTCGGGCCCCTACCTTACCACTTCCTTGGTCATATGGGACATAGATGTTACCTCGTTACCTTACTCTCTCACAACATACACATGAAACAACTAATTAAAATCTTAAACCAAAAACATTTTAGAACCTTTTAAGCTTTAAATATCGGTTTGGATTGTTGGCGCATAATTGTACTTTTTTATAAAGTTATAATTGATGAAAATTATAACTTCTCTGCTGAGGGAATACAGAAGTTCTGGGATACGTGTATTTATTGCAAAACTAAATGTCACATACCAAATCAAAATTGTCTCCTTCAAAGTAGTCTCCTTCTGATTGTAAACAGTGATTCCAGCGGTCCAGCCATTTGTTGAAGCACCTGTTATACTCTTCTTTCGGAATGTTCTTCAATTCTCGTGTCGCATTTTGTTCGTTTTTTGGTACTTCCTGAAATCTTTTTCCTTTCAGGGTGTTTTCAGCTTGGGGAACAGGAAAAAGTCACAGGGTTCTAAATCCGGCAAATACGGTGGTTGGGGAAACTGTGGAATGTTGTGCTTCGTTAAGAATTCCCTAATGGAGGGTGAAAATGCCCGGCAAAATAGGCATCGGGTTCGTGGACGTTGCATCACGACAATGCGCCCTCTCACACAGTACTCTTAATAAGAACGGATAGACCAGCGAGACGTAAGGGTGGCTGTGCTATATATGTACATGAAGGTCATATGACAGAGACGGTAATAAGTAAATCAAACAGCTTTGTGGAACTCCTAGCAGTGAAAATAGAAAAACTAAACGTGATACTGATAGTCATCTGTAGACCTCCAAACACTCCATCCGAAAAATTCTCGGAGGTCATTGATAATATTAGAAACCTAATAAAAGCCATAAACCCTCCATCCCCCAATATAATGCTCTGCGGAGACTTTAACTTCCCATTTATAAAATACAAAAAGGTGGATAGGAATATATATATATATATATACACCAGGACAAGGGGGGCACAAGAGAAGACCAGGAGCAAGCAAAAATGTTGATGGTTTTCACAAATGAGTTTATGCTGACACAGGAGATAACAGAAAATACCAGAAAAAATAAATGCCTAGATCTGGTATTTACGAATAACACGAACTTGATTGCTGATATAAAAATAACCCCAACCATTATCTCAGACCACAACTTAATCGAGATATCAACAAATATGGCGACAACATTAAAAGACAATACATATATTGAAGAAAGAAGTAAATTTGGGGCCTTTAACTTAAATTTCAAGACTATAAATTGGGAAGCAATCAGATCACACATGGCCGAAATAGCGTGGAGAACAGTTTTAGAAAATAAAACAAGTGACAACCTGGAAGAAAAGACGCTGAGAATTTTAGAAAAATATGCTCCGAAATCACAGCCAAAAGGAAAGAGTTGCTGGCTAGAGAGAAGAGAAGAATATTCCGCAAAAGAAAGAGAGTCGAAGCGAAATATGGCAAAAGAGAAGAATATTCCGCAAAAGAAGAGAGTCGAAGCGAAATTAACCAGCTGCGGAGATAACAATGCCAGGAAAGTAATACAAGAAAAACTGGAGGGTATCAATAAGGAAATACAAATCCTAATTAAGGACCATACAGAGAGGGAAGAGGAAAAGGCGGTAGAAGCAATAACGGAAAATCCAACATACTTCTATAGCTATGCGAAAAGGAAAACTAAAACGCGCGCCGCTATCGGGCCCTTAAGGAAGAGAAATAATGAACTAACCGACGATCCAAAAGAAATATCTGAAACATTGAGAGCCCAGTATGAATCAGTCTTCAGTACCCCCAAAAAGTGACAAAGCGATACCTGGTATAGATGCATTCTTTGAAGAGAAATTACAAGGAGAGTGTATAACGGACTTTGATTTTACCCCAGAAGATTTAGCGAGAGCTATAAGACAAATGAAGCCACAATGGGGAAATACCGAGCACCTGGAAAGGAGCAAATATTGTCCCTATATACTGTATAAAGGCGGGGATAGATCTCAAAGAAAGAACTATAGACCAGTGTCATTGACGTCCCACCTCACCAAAGTTTGAAAGAATAACACAGGCCTGCGATGTTTTTGTTGTCCGAAATATTTTATCACTTATATAGTAACTTTTGCACGCTGATTCCGAAAATGATATTCATTTTTTGCCATCCTGTACAGATTTTTCACAAAATATCATATTTCATATACATATGTAAGTAATTTTCATTAAATTTTGATTAAAAATTACTGCCTATAAATGCTTGGTTTCACCAAGACATCAAAGAAATGGAGAAGAGATATCAGGGAAGGTGGGACATCAGCATTTTAACTACTGGATTTTAAAACGGGATACTCCAGAATTATTACATAAAAGGAAAGGAACAGCGCATACATTCAAGACTAAAAGGCATAGATCTCACAAGAAAACTCAGGACAAATAAAGATGAATATGTAATTGACGTTAATAGTCTTCTTTCTTTTTAAAGTTGTTTGCATTTGTAATTAGTATAACAAAGCGAAATAGGTACCTAATGTAAATTGAAATAAATTATATTTACAGTATTTATGTTGTTGTTTTTCCCTTCCAGTTTGCAGAAAATCCTTACCTGATAGAAAAAAAAATGGACACCTTATTCGAAATCAGCGTAGTTGAATTACTGTATATAAAATCAGTTATTAATAAGAAAACAACTCTTACAAAGTTCTCATTCGCAGGCTTGTGTAATTAGAAAGAAAATCTACGATTTCTTGGAGACACTGGAAACATTCAACGAAAATCAGCACGGATTCCTATCAGAAAGATCATGCCTATTACAACTTTTAGAGCACTATAACAATGTCCTAGATGCACTGGAAGGCAATGAAAACTACGATGTCATGTACACAGATTTTGTTAAAGCCTTCGACAAATGTGATCATGGTATAATAGCACATAAAATTAAATATATGGGAATAACAGGCGAAGTGGGAAAATGGATCTACAACTTCCTCAGGGAACGTATACAGGTCGTCAAAATTCAAGGTATAATAACATCATCAGAATCGGAAGTACGTAGCTCAGTACCACAAGGAACAGTATTGACCCCACTCCTTTTCATTATCATGCTAACAGGCATAAGAAGCAATGAAGTAAACAGCAACAATATAGTAACATCCTTTGCAGACGATACAGAGATCAGCAGAAAATTAGCGATGCAAAAGAGGTGGAGGCCTTGCAGAAGGACACAAACAAAATATACAAATGGTCAACAGAAAAGAACATGACATTTAACACCTAGAAATTCCCGCTCTTGAGATATGGTAGAAATGAGGAACTTAGACAGCATACTATGCCCCAGACTGACAGGAAATTCAGAGAAGCACGAAAGCGATAGATTTTGGGGGTTGTAATGACCGATGATGGCAAGTTCGAGACACAAAATCAGGTAACGATAAACAAAGCAAAAAGAGTCGCGGGACAGGTAATAAGAACCTTTAAAAGAAGGGATAGGACAGTAATGATTCCCCCTGTTGAAAACACTGATCATACCAAAACTTGAATACTGCTCTGTCTTGACGTCCCCATGCAGGAAGGAAGAAATTAATAAACTTGAAGATATTCAGAGACATTTCACAGCCAAGATCGATGGCTGCAAAGAACTCAACTACTGGGAAAGACTACGTAAACTAAATTTATACTCCCTGGAAAAGAAGAAGAGAGAGGTACACCGTAATCTACATATGGAAAATGATCGAAAAACTGATACCAAACCTCAAACTAAAGCCAATTACAACCCAAACAACGCTGGAAAATAGAAAAGGCAGAATGTGTAGTGTTCCCATATTAAAGGCCCGACAAGGGACCTCTTCAACACTGAAGAAAAATTTGCAAGGAATTTTCCTGATCAGTTCGTATTAGAATTTTTAAGAGGTTGATGCAGGAGGGAGTTGAGTGTTAAATTTTTAGAGGTGTGTGTGTGTGTATATATATATATATATATATATATGGTATATACCGGGCGTCCCAAAAAAATGTATACACACTTTAAATACTTATAAAGGCAGTGTTTATTAAAATACATTTCATTTTCAAAATGTAATAGAATCTAGACATTATTTAATTGTTTTGTCAACGCCTGTTTTCAAACTGACGTCCGTTCTGGTCCAGGCACTGCTGATAACGCGAAGCAATGGAATCGCAAACATCACGAAACATTTCGTTTGGTATTTGTGTGCATTCTCGTTCAATGGCTGCTCTCAATTCAGCGACTGTTGCAGGTTTTATAGCGTAGACTTTGTCTTTTAAGTATCCCCATAAAAAAAGTCTAGTGGTGTGAGGTCTGGTGAACGCGGAGGGTATTCTACGAAACCCCTTCGTCCAATCCACATCCACATCGTGCCAAGTACCACTCGCAATACTCCACTCTTCGGTCCGGATCATCTTCATTAATAGCATGGACTAATCTTGGAATGTAACTTTTCCATTGACAGCGCTTCAAAATGCGTTGGACAGACGATTCTGAAATTCCTACCTCACGACTCGCTTGCCGCACAGATTTTCTTGGACTTTGGTGATACGTTTCCAGTACTCTTTCTTGCTTTGTGGGGCTTGCCGATGTCCGTGGTCTTCCGGAACGCTTCTTGTGGACATTCTGAACAGTTCCATCGGCTTCAAACTTATCTCTAATTCGAGTGATGGTAAGTCGCGTTGGTGGATCTGTTTGAAACTCCCTCCTAAACTGTCTTTGCACTTCAACTGCGTTTTCACACTTCCAGTAGCATTTTAGAATGAATTTCCTTTGTTCAAAGCTTAGTCTGACTGCCATTATTAATTCTAATGGGTTTAACTTGGAAAGAAAGAAACATCAATTGAGCTGTTAAAGTGTGTATACATTTTTTTGGGACGCCCTGTATATAAATTAAACTTGTTTGGAATTTAATTAACAGTTAAATAAAAAGAATTGCACCATAAGTTAAGTTTTCCCACAATCAGTGAATAAAAGTTTTAACTAAAAAAAAATTTTAATTACTTGCATATCGTGGGGGAATGGATTGTTTTGTGGTGTCTCTTTTACAGGGGACGCCTTCTCCCATCTTTATCGGAAGAAGCAAATAGGATTCGCTAAGCCACAGTGTGTATCAACTCCGACCACATCACCGAAGTCCAACAACATGAACTGCGACAAGACTCGAAGCAGATGCTCCTCCGATGGACCCCCAAGTCTAAATGCTCAGGCCAATCCCCCTGCCTGAACGTCCACGACAACAGAGTCATTGTTCTCCACTAAACCAGGAACAAAATAGAGATTAACACCCGTCGTAAGATCGTAACGACGCCCACGAGAGGGCCTCAATCCAAGACATCTCTAGATGAATTCCAAACAGCCACCTGGACACCTAAGAGAACCAATCCTCAAGCCACCGAGCCGAAGAATTCAGCTGAATGATAAGACTATCTCCTTAACATTTGGTCATTAAATGATTGCCAAGTTAGTTCTTGCTTAGAAAAGTGAGTAATTAAGTGAAATTAGTGAATAACACTTGTTTATTGAACAACATAAATCTAAAAATGTTCGTTTGAAAATTTTAGTGATTAAACGAAACCAGTGTAATTTAGTGAAATTTAATGAAATTGCGGTAATTCAGTGTAATTCAGTACATCCAGTGAAATTTAATGGTAAACCAGTGTTAAGTATAGTGACGTCAAATTCGTAGAACAACTAAATTTCTCGAACGAAAGTTCATTGGATGACCGATAGAATCTTTTAATATTTTTCTAGAACTATGTGCTTCTTTCCATCTCTTCGTTCCTCTTTCCTAAATGAATTTAATTTTTATACGATTGTTAATTTAATATAGTCTTTCGATAAATTTAATTTTTTATAAGTACACTCATTTGATGATTCATATTTCCTTTCTGCTAAAAACAAGATGTAAAAAGAACTGAACGAATGAAATTACTCATTTAAGAAATTTTCCTATACATTGTATAGCAGAATATTCTCCATAATATCAATTCATTCGCTGTCGGGTTCTAAATAATTATATAGTCTAGAGCTACGAACACGTAGTCCATTATTTCTACTACAATGAATTTATTCTCCACCACTCTGGACTAGATTTATTTAAAATAATGTAATAGACATAATTATTTCATAATGGTATACTTAAAGTTTTGCTATTCCGCTTGCTGTAAGATTAATGATTTAAATTAGATAAACCTATTAACTGTTATAAATTAACGTTCAATTGAAGATGTCACGATATAACAATAGCGTGTCGGCCTTAAAGCCTAATACGGAGCTATTTTGTAAACAAAGATCATCTTTAACAAGTTTCTCTTCAAATCTGAACTAAGATAATTTGCATTTATAAATTAGTTTCCCTTAGGAGGATCAATGTACTATAGAACTATATATTGATGTAAATCCAAGACTTTTAATATGGACAGTTTAGTTTTTTTTTTTTTTTTCTAAAGTGGGACGACTGTTATATTATGGCTGTTAGATTATTTCCATGAAGGTCCCTAAAGTTCAAATTCACAAGGAACTTATTCTGTTTATATCGAGCAACGACCCATTACTACAAAGAGTTTAATTAATTTCATATAATTGACGTACTTTGCGTACCTAGATACGTTCCTAAAATGGAAGAAGAGATTAGCTCTTCCAGTTACGCTCCAATTGTAATCTAAAATAAATGACCTCGCCTATTCAAAATGGATCTGCACCCGAGCGGGACAAAGAGTTTAATTAATTTAATAATTATATTATTCATTCAGTATTTCTTTACAAACGGAAGTCACACGCTAAGTGACCTAAGCACCTCGTGTTGGTGAATCCCTTCTACCAAACGGAAGTCACGCGGTCGTGACGTACAACAGAGAGCAATGACGTAACCACCTCGTGCGAGTGAAGCGGTTAGATTTCCGGTCCTTCTAATATATAAGGAGGGGCTCCACGCCCTTAAATCAGATTCCGATACGCGACGGTGGGTCACGGAACTCGGGATAGGGGTGAGAAGGCCCAATCCGTATAAATTGAGAGGAGAAGTGAATAGACGATATTAGAATAAGCAACGTTAGTCACGAGCCTCCAGATTATGTAGATAATTAATCCGTACAGGCTCGAGTCGTGTTAAGAAGTCTTGAGATAAATTAGGCAACGGTAGAGAAAATCCGTGTCTATCGACTCAGAGATTCAATATAATTTAGAAGTAAGGTAACTTTGCTTTAGAGTCGATCCAATAACGACTTGACATTCGATTAAATTAATTTCAACTGTAAAAGCACTGTTAATTCAAGTAAATAGAAAAATTTTGCCAACGAGTTTTTCTTGCCCCAGGCGATCCCTTAAATATCGCACTCTAATTTTCTGAGTCTGCAAAAGCCAGACATAGAGACGACGTTATCAGGTCATCATCCTCATCGAGAGTACTTTCTGTTATACGGAAACCAAACCAAGAAAAATATGGTGTATATATATATATATATATATATGAAATAGGATCCCTCCTAAGGAGACGTAATTTTACATTTAGGATAAAAACGAAGACGTAGAGCAAGAAAGTCATTATATTTGGCTGCAGCCGACGTTTCGGGCAACTCTACCCATTTTCAAGGCCTAATAAATAAAAAGCTAAAATTAATGCATGAAAAAAAAAAAATGTACGAATGTCAAAAACAAACTAATTCATAGCACAAAATAAAACCACTTAAAGAATAAAAATTAAAAAGCGTAAAACAAGCATAAGCCAAAAACAAAAATTAAAAATTATATACATGACAAATAACACATGATAAAAGTAAAACTTTAAAACTAAAAACATTCAAACAAATTAGTTAAAAACTTCACTAATAAAAGTTAAATGAAAAAACGCAAAAGTGCACGAAACATACCATGCTCACTTGACATCCTCAAACAACTGAGGCGAAAAGGAGACAGGGTCAAGGGGAAAAACAGAAAAATTTAGTTGGTAGGCATTCTAATTAATATAAAGGGGGTAACAGCTAGAATCAATATTTAAGCTGGAGTTCAGAAATTTAATGCACAAAGATTCATAAATACGGAGAGAGGACGGACATTTTAATGATTTAAGAATTTTAAAGTTATTAACAGAAATATCAACTTTACACTTAACAGAATGATTTCTAATGGCAGACTGTTCCTTTTTAGATAAAACTTTTCCTGTCCTATGGCTAATACCCATATGGGAGCAAAATCTTGCCTGCAAAGAACGAACTGTGCTGCCAACGTAGTTCCCCTGGGAACACCCAGGGCAGGTAAACAAATAAACGACAGAACAGTTCATCGCAGGGGGGATTTTGTCCTTACAACGGAAAAAACATTCAAGGGTATTATTATTCACAAAAGCAACCTTAAAATCGGTGTGAAAATAAAATTTCCTCACCACACTCAACAATTGCTTTTTCACAAAAGTGTTAAATTGGTAGAGATCAGGTAAAACAAGATATTTACAATTCTTAGGAACATCATACGTTGGGATAAGTTTGGGGGAATAAACATTATTAAGTAATTTACCAATAATACCTTGTACAAGAACCCGTGGAAAACCATTTTTAAAGAAAAAATCAGTAAGGAATTCAAACTCATTATGAAGCAGAGCAAAGTTTGAGCAAATATTATAAGCTCTATGCACTAAAGTGCGAATCGAACTTAGTTAAGCCGAATTTGTACAGACGTTATGTTGATGACACGTTTGCTTTATTCCAAACGGATAATCAATCAGTTCAGTTTTTAAATTTTTTGAACACACTTCATAAGAACATTATATTTACGCAGGAAAAGGAAGTTCAAGGTTCTATTCCTTTCCTTGATGTTTTGGTTTCCAAATCAGGCTCAACTGTTTTAACTTCTACATACCGGAAGCCTACTTTTACGGGTTTAGGTTTTAATTTTTATAGTTTTTGCGATTTTAATTACAAACTAAGTTCGATTCGCACTTTAGTGCATAGAGCTTATAATATTTGCTCAAACTTTGCTCTGCTTCATAATGAGTTTGAATTCCTTACTGATTTTTTCTTTAAAAATGGTTTTCCACGGGTTCTTGTACAAGGTATTATTGGTAAATTACTTAATAATGTTTATTCCCCCAAACTTATCCCAACGTATGATGTTCCTAAGAATTGTAAATATCTTGTTTTACCTGATCTCTACCAATTTAACACTTTTGTGAAAAAGCAATTGTTGAGTGTGGTGAGGAAATTTTATTTTCACACCGATTTTAAGGTTGCTTTTGTGAATAATAATACCCTTGAATGTTTTTTCCGTTGTAAGGACAAAATCCCCCCTGCGATGAAACTGTTCTGTCGTTTATTTGTTTACCTGCCCTGGGTGTTCCCAGGGGAACTACGTTGGCAGCACAGTTCGTTCTTTGTAGGCAAGATTTTGCTCCCATATGGGTATTAGCCATAGGACAGGAAAAGTTTTATCTAAAAAGGAACAGTCTGCCATTAGAAATCATTCTGTTAAGTGTAAAGTTGATATTTCCGTTAATAACTTTAAAATTCTTAAATCATTAAAATGTCCGTCCTCTCTCCGTATTTATGAATCTTTGTGCATTAAATTTCTGAACTCCAGCTTAAATATTGATTCTAGCTGTTACCCCCTTTATATTAATTAGAATGCCTACCAACTAAATTTTTCTGTTTTTCCCCTTGACCCTGTCTCCTTTTCGCCTCAGTTGTTTGAGGATGTCAAGTGAGCATGGTATGTTTCGTGCACTTTTGCGTTTTTTCATTTAACTTTTTATTAGTGAAGTTTTTAACTAATTGTTTGAATGTTTTTAGTTTTAAAGTTTTACTTTTATCATGTGTTATTTGTCATGTATATAATTTTTAATTTTTGTTTGGCTTATGCTTGTTTTACGCTTTTTAATTTTTATTCTTTAAGTGGTTTTATTTTGTGCTATGAATTAGTTGTTTTTGACATTCGTACATTTTTTTTTTGTCATGCATTAATTTTAGCTTTTATTTATTAGGCCTTGAAAATGGGTAGAGTTGCCCGAAACGTCGGCTGCAGCCAAATATAATGACTTTCTTGCTCTACGTCTTCGTTTTTATCCTAAATGTATATATATATATATATATATATATAATAATGGTGCAACTGGACCAGTCCGAACAAAGCTTCAAAGAGATGGTCCAGATCGATCAGATCCGGAACGGTTCGAACCGCTATTTTTCAATTCCTGCAAGTATATAATGTCAATTTTATCCAAATTAAATTTTTTTTATATATATATTATGAATGTTGCTCGAATATATGAAAACTGTCTGAAACAAACATACTCGGTTTCTGGACCGGTTCAGACTGGTCTCAGTATCTCAGGTTGCACTATGTGTATATATATATATATATATATATATATATATATACACACGAGTGTGCATATATATAGACGAGTGTGCACATATATATATATATATATATTGTTGTGACGGCAAATTTGCGTGCCGAAATCTCTTACGAGAACAGGAGCAGAAATTTTAGTTTTAAGATTTTGTTTAAATCTCTAAAGCAAGGTAGTTTAGATTATGGTTATTGAAGAATATCAATAGGCTTCTTCTTACAAGATTAAAAAAATTAAATAAAATAAATAAATAAAAATGTTTCAGATTGTTTAACGTTCGTTCGATTATTATTTTTGTGTTCTCACGTTAATGGTATAGCCCAGAACAGTCTTGTGGCAGAGATTTATGGTAGGGTCGAGGAGCGGCCCTAGATTCAAAGAGAAGGGAAAACAAGCTGACCAGGTTCAGATGCAAAATGGTTTTTTTCTCTTCGCTTCGTGGTTAAACTTTTGTGAGACAGACTTCGAATCCACTTGTTAAATTGGACCATGACGTTGGTCCATAAATTTGAGAGAAACCAAGTGGCTTCGAAGAAAGAACTTTATTTTAAGTTGATTTTAAGGAAAAGGAGGAGCTTTGTTTATGGAAAGGAATGTCAATGTCTAATCAAAAGACAATGATTCTTGGAACACCCAGTGAGGGAAAAGAAAAGCTCCTTCTATATCTTATGTATGGATGAAAGCTTCGTAGGGACGACCTTATGTAATATGAAAATGTTTTTGATAGGTCATTCAGAATATTATAAGGCGGAGTCCTTGAAATTTTAAGGTGTATAACTTAGATTTTAAGTTAGTTGTAGTTCGGTCCTGAAAAAATAAAGTGCTTGTAAGAATAACTTTAAAATCTGTGACCTGTTTGAAAATTTCTAAGTTGATTTGAAATTTTTCAAGTTGTATTTAAATTTGAATTGCTTTTGTTTTGGGTGAACTTAGCTGGAAGAGCTTAATTAATGTTAGTCGACAGGGAAGAGTCAATATTTTGTGTTGAAGTTGGTTCGCGTGGAAACCCGGGAAGCTTAGTGCATGAACAGTCAATTATTGTGAGAGGAAATCTAATTTATTTGACGGATTTTTTTCCGGAAAAAATCTGCGGAACTTGCGCAGAACTGTCGAGAGTAAATCTCCCAAATTTTTGTAAGTAAGCTTCTTCTTAGCTTATAAGTGTTTTTTGAGACTTAAATACTTGCAAACATTTCTTTAAATTAGAATTTGATTTGTAAACAAAATTTGTAATCGTAGATCCGCATATTTTTTCAATTTATGTCTTAATTAGAGTGAAATTAAATAAACTTTATAAGAGGGAGTGTGTCGTTTCTATGCTACCTTGCCATAAGGCCTCTCTTGTAAGCTGAAGGTAAATTAACATTGAAAGTTTAAAATTCAAAGTGGGGTTCAAGTAAGCCGAGGGGAACTACGCGTATCAATTGAAAAGCCATCCGAGTGGATAGGCAGAGTCATCCTGAAATAAACGAACACGCGCGTACGAAATAAGTGCAATGGGAAAAGGGTGGGCACCACATAAAATTAAGGGGTTGCGCACCACATAAATGGTGTCAGAGAGTGGGGATCCTATTGGCAAGCATTAGTACCGAGTGTGACTTTTTTTAAAATAAATTTGCGTTAAGGAGAAAACCTAACGTAGAAAATATTGGGAACAGTGATTCGTTAAAATAAACTTTGGTACAGAGTAAAGCACTAACGTAGAAAATATTGTGAACAGTGAAAAGTGTCGCTAACAGTGGTAAACGTTTTAAAATAAATAAATAAACAAATAAGCTACGCGATGTCGGTAAAGAGCGTGGACAGAACGAACGGGAAAGACAGTGCAAGTGACATTAGTGATTCCGAACCAACGAACTTAAGAAAATGAGTACAGAAAGTTTACAAAATTTAAAAAAGATAAATTTTTCCAACATTAATCGGTTACTAAAGGAATGCACGGAATTAGAGGAAGAAATAAACCGAAGAGGGTCGAAACTGGAAGACCTTGTGATGACTACTCCGCAGCTGGAGTATTGGGACAACAGCAGGTCGGGGGTTCGTCACAGGAGAATCTCCCTAGTTCCTCCCGCTACAGAAGAAGGAGAACTTTTGACGCAGGAACCTCCTTCACTTTATATCCCGAATTTCCCACAGGCAGTAAGGGGTTTTGAGCAAACGACCTTTGGACACACATTGGAAAAAAGTTCGCCGACGTTTATGGGCGAACGTGCACAAGAGAACCCAGGAACCAGCCCAAACGCCGTCAGGAGGGAAAAAGGTGAGACACTCAACATATTTGCCACAAGCTTATTAAGTTCAGGTAATGCCTTGGTTCAGGCTAATCCTATAAGGAGACATATTAAAGATGACATACTTAAGGACGCGTTCAAGTCCGTTATGCCGGAGTATGCTCGTAATTTCATCAAAAGAACATCCTTTCGGGAATATTGGATGGAATCAATCAAGTTTTCGGTAAACAACCAAGCTTAGGACTAAGAGATAAAGCTGTCATAAGAGAAGAAACGCCACAAGACAGAAACCAAAGATTGCAGAAACTGCACAATCCTTCCACATCCTGGAGCTACAATTCACAATACCAGAAGAAAGAATAGCCATTCCACGAAGGAGGAGAACATCAAGGATGTGAAGGTGAACGTCGGAGACAAGTCTATCAAGAGAGGAGAGCCCAGAAGGAAATGTGACACTGGTCACAGAGGAAATAACACAACTCAAGAATGTTACTACAACCCCATGAAAAACCAGAAGCGAAAACAAACCAAGACAAACGAAGACAGTGACTCCAAAGAGGAAACAATGGAAGAAAGTGGCCGGAGCCAGTGCAAGATTTGCCAGCAAATGGGATATCGGAAGAGGCGTGCCTCGAGCAAAACTTTCAGCAGGACTGGAAGGGGAAGCCTCCCGAATAGCTTCAGAGGAAGTAGCGACGAGTCGTCGGCTAGGACTGATCACCCTACCAGTATTCGTCGCTCAACAAGCTTCCACCGTGCTGGGCGATGGTGGAGCTTCCGTCATATTGACATAAGCTATGCACAAGAACATCGGGAGCCTTCTTTGGACAGTTGCCAACTTCTCAGTACACGGTTGCACAGGACCCGCCCATTCATGTAAGGGAGTAGAATTAAGTTTGCCTTTGGGAAGGGGTGTTGAAGAATTCTTTTGTGTCTGTATAATTCCAGAGGCTCCGCAAACTTGACCATAGGCGTGTTGTTTTGGAGAATATGAAGACGAAACAAAGGTAACTTTGAAAAGACAAGAGGACAGTCACGCTGAATGAAGCAGTAACCATACAAGGGAAGGAGCAGACAGTGAGAAAGGTGCGGGGTGACTCTCGTAGAGGCAATTCCGCACGAAGAACAAAAGGTGGCCGCCCGTAATTATGACGAGGGGAATCAGAATTAAACCCGGGGACGTAGTTCCCCTGGACGTCTATTCTCCGCTGTACGGAATATGCAGTGAGGCTCGGGGAATTTAAAAATGTTTCCGAGCAGGATCGCAAAAGGGGAAATAAGGTTATTGATGATCAATCAAAGTGACGAAGAATACCTTAGCGACCAAGGAGACGTCCTGGGCCTAGTGACGGAGGCAGAGATAATAGGGAAGGTAGTCGACACGGCCGTACGACGCTCACCCCAAATTAGAACGAATGTCACGGTGAAAGGAAGTCAAGCGTCGAAGAAGGACTTCGAAGAACGAGTGACACGCCTCAAGTCCTATGTTCTCGGCTGGAAATCATTCTCCGACGAAGAGAAGAAAACCGTGGAAGAATGGCTAAGGGATTACTCAGATGTCTTCTCACTGGATGGCGAGCCGTTGAGTTATAATGATTTGATGCCTATGAAGTCGGAACACAGGATCATCCTCCAATATTTAGACGTCCCTACAGGATACCTATTGCGCACGAGGAGGAGGTCAAGAGACAAATAGCAAAAATGCTGGATGAAGGAGTGATACAGCATATCCATTCCCCCTGGTCGTTTCCCTTAGTAATTGTGAAAAAGAAGTGTGGTGCCCTGAGGCTCTGTGTAGACTATAGATCTTTGAACGCTATCTGCATCAAGGACAAATATCCACTACCCATCATTGATGAAACCTTGGCCAAACTGCACGGGACTCATTATTTCTCGAGCATGGATTTATGTTTGGGATATTTGCAGCTGACAATTCACGACGACAGCATCTCGAAAACTGCCTTCTTAAAGGGAAGCGGTCATTTCGAATTCAGGGTGGTCCCGTTTGGGTTGTCCAATAGTCCACCAGTGTTCCAAAGACTAATGAATTTTATTTTTCGGGAGCAAGTGGATAAAGAAGTGTTGATTTACCTGGATGACCTCATTGTCCTTGGAAGGTCCTTAGAAGAACATGACGAAAGGGTACGACGAGCCTTGGATAGCCTACGCACGGCCAACTTAAAGGTAAAGTTAGAAAAATGTCAATTATTACAATCTCAGGTGGAGTATCTGGGCCACGTAGTCACCAGGAACGGGGTGAAGCCAGAGTAATCCAAAGTAGAGGCCATTAAAAACTCCCAGAGGCCAACTAACAAAACGGAATTGAAGCAATTTTTAGGCCTCGCCTCCTACTACCGGAAATTTATAAAGGGATTCAGTCAGATTGCGCGCCCTCTTAATGAAGTGTCCACCAAGGAATCTTGGGGATGGGACACTCCGCAAGAGACCGCCCAGCAATCACTCAAAGATACTCTGACAACTGACATCATACTGGCGTACCCGAATTTTGATCAAGAGTTCATTTTGAACACGGACGCGAGTCAAGTAGCTATCGGGGGAGTACTCGCGCAGGAGCAAGAAGGAATCAAAAAACCAATCCTATTTCTCTCCAGAACACTAACGGGCGCAGAACTGAATTATTCCACCTATGAGAAGGAGCTGCTTGCAATCGTCTTTTCATTGAAGAAGGCTCGCCCCCTTATATTTGGTCAGAGTCATCGTCCGTTCTGACCATAAGCCGTTGAAGTGGCTTCTGAGGGAAGGACACCGAGAGCCCAATGGAAGACTAGCACGTTGGGTTATGACACTACAAGACTAAGACGTTCTCATCGAGTACTTGAAGGGCAAACTCAACAGAGAGGCCGATTGGTTGTCCCGCCCGCCTGGAGTGACTAAGGAGTTTGTGAACGCGATATACGAAAAAGCGGAATCCAAGCCCATCTCGCCGTAGAGATTCAAACTCGTGAGAAACTTGCTGGTTTACGTCGATGTGAACGGTAGAGAGGTCATCGTAGTTCCTAAAAAGTTGAGAGAGCAGCTCATTTGGAATGCACACACGGACGTTGGGAGCATTCATACTGGAGCTGCGGGGACTACAGAAATTCTACGGGACCTCTATTTTTGGCCAGGCATGGTTCAACAAGTACAGCAGGTGGTCCAAAAGTGCGACACGTGTGCGCGGAACAAACAGACGCGGAAAGAGACTGTGGAAACAATGCCTTGTGTGCGAGGCCACAGTCCTTGGGAACTTCTACACGTGGACTTAGTAGGCCCCCTTCCTCCGACTGGGGAAGGCAACAATTATATTCTTACGTGTGTGGACAGTTTTAGCAAGTTTACCATCCTGGCAGCAATAAAAGATAAGACGGCCCGGGAGGTGACGGACAAGTTCCATCGTTTAATATTGTGCAAACTGGGCGCCCCTTCCGCAGTAGTATCCGACCAAGGCAAGGGATTTTGGAACTCTACCTTGCAGGAGCTCTTCCGGGTTTGGGAAGTACAACACCAACGGACCGCCGCATACCATCCCCAAAGCAACGGGAAAATCGAACGTCTGAACAAAGAGCTGTGCATCAAACTCCGAATACTTTGTGAAGAGACTGGACAAGACTGGGATAAAATCCTCGACACCGTGGAATTGTCCCTGAACATCCGAGTGCACCGAGCCACGGGGTATTCTCCATTCTTCTTGATGTACGGGCGACCTCCCCCAATGTACCTTCGAAGCTATTCCGCATGCCACAGGAGGCGTGCCTGAGCCCGTACAACTCCGAGGAATACTCCGAAGGCCGAAAGAGGAGTCTGAGCGAAATCTACCGCCCAGTGGAAGAGTTCATGCGTAGCTATGAGAAGAGCAATGGAATCAAGAAATTGAACCCGTTCGAAGAAAAGGCGCCCCACGACTTGGTGTACATTGATTACCCACGACCGGGCAGAGGCAAGTTGGAGCCCCGGTACGAGGGTCCATACATCATCCTCGAACAGAAGACTCCAGTCACTTATCTCCTGCGTCACATGATCACTGAACATCATCAGATAGTGATCCATCGGGACCGCATCCGCCGCAGCATCGATGCCCCCCGGGACGTCGAGCGACAAGGCGGGGCGGATGGCGCAGGGGACGAGATGGGGGAAGGGTCACCGCCCCTCCTCTCTGGAGATTCGCCCTCGGCATCGGAGAAACATCAACACGGGGAAGTGAACCGGAGTGTGCTTCCTGCCCACTGGCAGGACCGGGTGGCGGAACGAGAACCGCCGGGCGCTTCCTCACTTCTTCCTCACAGAGTTTCGCCCAGGAATGGAGAAACATCGTCGAGTGGAGGTGAATCGGAGTGCACTTCCTGCCCATTGGCAGGACCGAGTGGCGGACGGGAACCGCCTGGTGCTTCCGAACTACTTCCTCGTGGGGACCATGTGGGAATAGGGTCCCCCAGACAAAGCAGACAGGCTGCTTTCACAGGGCCACCGTTTGAGTGTCCGTATGCTCTTAGGCCCAGACCTCGAGTACACTACGAAGAAACCGAGAACGTTTAAAACTAAATGTGCGTGCCAGTGTTAGAGTCGCAATAAAGGAGACAAATAAATGAAGTAAAAGTAGTGAAAATTGTGAATCTAGTGATGATAACCGCCCCTAGTTAAGAAAGTTTGCATCGGAGTGCAAAATTAAAGGAGGGGAGGGATGTTGTGACGGCAAATTTGCGTGCCGAAATCTCTTACGAGAATAGGAGCAGAAATTTTAGTTTTAAGATTTTGTTTAAATCTCTAAAGCAAGGTAGTTTAGATTATGATTACTGAAGAATATCAATAGGTTTCTTGTTACAAGGTTAAAAAAAAAATACTGTAAATAAATAAATAAATAAATAAAAATGTTTCAGATTGTTTAACGTTCGTTCGATTTTTATTTTTGTGTTCTCAATTTAATGGTATAACCCAGAACAGCCTTGTGGCAGAGATTTATAGTAGGGTCGAGGAGCGGCCCTAGATTCAAAGAGAAGGGAAAACAAGCTGGCCAGGTTCAGATGCAAAATGGTTTGTTTTCTCTTCGCTTCGTGGTTAAACTTTTGTGAGTCAGACTTCGAATCCACTTGTTAAATTGGACCATGACGTTGGTCATAAATTTGAGAAACCAAGTGGCTTCGAAGAAAGAACTTTATTTTAAGTTCATTTTAAGGAAAAGGAGGAGCTTTGTGTTTGGAAGGGAATGTCAATGTCCAATCAAAGGACAATGATTCTTGGAACACCCAGTGAGGGAAAAGAAAAGCTCCTTTTACTCTGGACATGACACCCCCATTTAGAAGGCCATATTTTCTTCATTGCTTCTCCGCTCTCTTAGGATCGCCAGCCAGGAATACACCGATGCCGAATTGGAAAAAATCAACGGTATTGGAAGTGATCTGTGTTACCCACTTGCGTTTATGGAATCTTGTCTTAACAAGGCAAAACGGATTTTAGTACTTCCATTTTTCCCGGTCTTTTTAGGCATTGTTAATGTACTTAAACTTTTGGATGTTAACGTAGTATTTTCATATAACAATATTTTGACAAATATCAGTAAAAAACAGCCCTACCAATAATTCAGGCATTATCTATAAAATTGGTTGGAAACAATGTGATTCCTTTTACATTGGACAAACGGCGAAGGATTTGCACACGCGTGTAAAACAGCATCAATATTCCGTTAGAACAGGACAGTCGTCCAGTGCCCTTTTTGTCCATTTGTCAGAGTTATCCCATTGTATTGATTGGAATAATGCTTCAGTTTTGTTTCACTCTAGCAACATTGTTAATAGAAATATTCTTGAGTCTGCTATTATCCAACTTACAAGTAACTTTAACATCAGCAAAGGTCTTTTTCAACTCGATCCCGTTGTTTTGAATTCGTTCAGAACGGATTTAGACAAGAAGGGCAGAGTGCTAAAACTTTGGTAATTTTCGCTTATAAATTTGTATGCTTCTCTTACAATTTTTATTTTTCAATTTAGTTTTATATATATTTTTTTTTTGGTGACCTATGTATCATTCAGGCCTTATCTATAAAATTGGTTGTATCCATTTGATCTTGTGTTGAATTCGTTCAGAACGAATTTAGACAAGAAGGGCAGAGTGCTAAAACTTGGGTAGTTTTCCATTATAAATTTGTATGCTCCTCTTACAATTTTTATTTCAATTTTTTTTATAATTTTTTTTTATATATTTTTTGACCTATATATTCTTCAGGCATTAACTATAAAATTGGTTGTAAACAATCCATTTGATCTTGTGTTGAATTCGGGCAAAGTACTAAAATTGGTAGTTTTCCTTACAAATTTGTATGCTCCTCCCACAATTTTTATTTCTATATTTAATATATATATATATATATATATATATATTATATTGTAACCTGTATATAGTCTTGAACTCTTTATTTACTTCAGTGTTCCTGAGGATGTCATTAGACGAAAGCGCTTGAGCACCATTCTGTGTTTTTTTTCCTTCGTGGTTTTATTCATCATGTATACACACATATATATATATATATACAGGGTGGCGCGACGCGCACCATAGGGATTTTCAGTGTCGACTATAACACCATTATACAAATGAAAAAAGATTTCTGTGGTTCCTTTGAAAACAGAGGGAATAATACAATTTGGGGGTGCTGATTCCAAATCTGGTATCAGTTTTTTCCTATCACATCAGATTTTCTCACAAAATCAACAATAAAACTTTCTGATTTTAAGCGCATGATACAAACATAATATTAGATGATACATTTAGAAACAAATTAAAAACTTTCAACTTCACACCAAAAGAACTTTATTTATTTAAATCTGAGTAAAAGACAGTAATACAATAAAAGTCACAGAAAGAATCATTTTAGATTACTTTTCTTTGACTACATACATCATCAAATTTGGGTGAATTTCCTCTTTTTAGATGTCTTTTGAAATTTGGTTTGGAAACAGCCCTCTTCAAACACCAACAGTATTCAGCCATCATACTGACATTCCATCTTCCTTGATATTGTTTTTTCATATTTTTTATGTCTTGATGGAACCTTTCACTTTGCTCTTCACTTAGTGCTCCATGGTTCTCGACGAAGTACTCCAAGTAGCTGTGAAGGAAATGCACTTTTACGCTCATGTTGCAACCAAGTTTTTCATAGTATTTCAACATGTGGCTAACAATTGTTCTATAGTGTTTGGCTTTATATTTTCATAGAAAATTTTCAGCATTTTTCAATTATGTCCAAACCGCTTTCTCCATATTTGACATCAAATCAAGAAAGTTGTCATCTTTCATTAGTGTCCGTATACGAGGTCCATCGAACACCCTAGCTTTTATTTTCTTTTCACTTAGGAAAAAAAATTGGTCAGAAATGTATTTGAAGCAGGTGCCATCTCTATCTAAAGCCTTTACAAATTGCTTCATTAGACCATTTTAATGTGTAATGGTGGTAGCAACAATTTTGCAGGTGTCAGAAGAGGTTTGTCGATAATATTTTTGCTGCCTGGTGTTAAGTTAGTTTTTTGGGGCCAATCCTTCTTTTTCCAATGATCAGCCTTTGCTCTGTCGTCCCATTCACATCTGAAACAAGGCATCTTTGTATATCCAGAGTGATGGCCAAGAAGCATGGATATCACCTTCAAATCTCCACAAATGATCCAGTTATGATCATTATACTTTATTTTATCTGGAAGGAATTTCATGTTGTCATAATTTTCTTTCATGTGGACAGAGTGGCCAATGGGGATGGATGCTACTTGATTGCCACTATGCAGCAAAACAGCTTTTTGACTTGACTTTGAAATGTCAATGAACAATCTCCACTCTTTTGGATCATAGTCTGTGCCCATAGTATTCATAAGACCAGGCATGTCTTTACAGAATACTAGAGAACCATCCAAGAGAAGAATTGAACAAATTCTTGTTCTCTGCTTTTGTACCAGGAATATGAAATTCAAGCAGCCAGTAAATTTCTTTCACCCAGCCTGGGTCGCAAGAGTTGAGCAGCATCTTTCGGTAGGTCAAAATCTCGTACAAGATCATTCAGTTCTGCCTGAGTTAATAACTGGGTTTTTAAAACTCTTATCATCAATTTCGAAGTCACTGTGATCGCTAAGTTTTGTGTCAGATTCAGAAACTTCATCAAGTTCTTTGGGGCATGCAGGAATGGGAACATCACCACTGTGTGGAACACGACGGATGGCAGATGGTAATGATAGATACATAATGGATGATTTATTCTTGGAGCTGAATCCCTTGATATTACACAAACAGAAATAACAGTCTTGGGTATGATCTTTGGACTCACGCCGCCAAACCATAGATATACCAAAGGGTAAGGACTTCCTTTTGCTTTGAACCCATTGCCTCAAACTCTCCACACATGATCGGCATACATCGAAATAAGCGAGATATGATTTTCTTACAAATTCTGTGATATTCTGCCTTTGTTTTACTGAAATTATCATATATATAACAAAACAAATCTGGGTAGTTCTTGCAAGAACGGGACTTAGACATTGTTGGTGAAGTGAATCCGTGAATCTATGAGGTGAATTCTTGAATGCGTGAAGTAAATCTATGAATCTAAAGTGAATTCTTGAATGCGAGAATAACTGTGAATTCGTGACTTTGCGCAATTATAAAATCTGAAACAGGAAAACAAAAAATTAATAAAAAACAAACAAGTTATTGTTTTAGCAGGCAAGAAATGAGGCTTTCTACTTCATAAAATGAGGTGTATTTGTATTTATATATGCATATTAGTTCAAATAATGATTGCCTAATTCTGGAGAACAGTGATGTGATGAATAAAAACAAAAGTAGTTTCCTATAATGTTATGGGGTAGGAACTAAAAAAATAGAAAGAGTTTCCAAACAGCAATTTACTTGTACTGTATACTCGTGTAATATATTATTATTTTTCTTTTAGGTAGAGGATGGCTGCAAAATTAACAATAGACGAGAGGGTGAGCTTGGTTTTAATGTATGGAATACCAAGTACTACAAATCGATCAATCGCTACAGAATTTAATAGAAAACACCTGGAGAGAACTCCAACTGATCAGGCATCCTTTGGAAGTTGGAAGAGTAATTAATCGGTTTAAAGAAACGGGAAGTGTTCATGACCGCCCGCGTCGCGGTAGGCCGAGAACTTCAACCGACAAAGCAACAACAATGGTATTAGGTCATCTCTTACAAAGTCCAAAAAAGTCGACGAGAAAGCTTTCTCAGGAGACAAGAGTCGACAGGAGATCCATTCAACGAATTCTAAAGAAATATCATTTCCATCCCTACGAAGTCCAACTTGTTCAGGACCTGCATAGTGATGATACAGACCGTAGAAAGGAGTTTTGCGAATGGGTCTTAAAACAACCCAACCTCATCCGTTGGATCGTGTTCAGTGACGAGGCGATATTTCACCCCAACGGAAATGCCAATAGACATAATGCACGCTATTGGGCCAACGACAACCCACATTGGATAGAAGCGACTCATGTTCAACATGATCCACGGGTTATGGTGTGGGCGGCGATATGGAGCGATCGGTTAATTGATCCGTACTTCTTTGATGGTACTGTGACAGGTGACACTTATATGGAAATGCCGCAGTCATTTTTAATGCCTATTCTGTATGACATTCCATTGGCACAACGGGCACACCTGTGGTTCCAAACGGACGGTGCACCGCCACAGTTTACAATCAACGTCCATAACTTTTAAAATGTGACGTTCCCAAACAAGTGGATCGGAGGGCGAGGTCCAGTCGAATGACCACCAAGGTCAGCAGACCTCACGCCTCTTGACTTCTTTCTGTGGGGACATCTCAAATCGGTCGTTTATACCGATCGTCCCAGAAACATAGACCAACTGAAGGAGAAAATCAGATCCGAGGGTGCTAAGATCAGCATAAGCGTGTTAAGAAAATTTCAAACATCATGTGTACATCGATTCGAAAAGTGTATCCAGGTTGATGGCCAGCAATTGAAACATTTGCTCTAATTTGTCCTATGTTGCACGAATTTTGTGCCACCCTGTATATACCGTATATGTTTTTTCAAAGATATACCATCAGGGCCAGACAATAATAAGACGAATAAGACAGAACCCCGAAACACACACATTAGCAAATAATAACAGTATATACACATGAAGGCTTATACAATATATTACATACTGTATATAAGGTTTCGAGGCCATCGACAACACTAACTAAAACGTATAATAATAATAACTTCAGAGGACACCATGTCAGTGGTAAAATGTTTCAAAATTTACAAATATAAATAAGAAAAATAATAATATTCACCGTTCAACGACGTCGAGCGCTTTTGTTGAGTATGAACACTTCTGAAATAAATTATTCACGAACTATACATTATACATTTCAAATATACAAAATTCGAGAGCTACGTTTAACGTATCCAAACCTGGACAATTCAAAAGACAACCGAATGAAGGGCCTTGTATCGATAAATCAAATCCGCAGACATATTAAATGTATCTTTGCTTCCCGTCTCTAGTAAACACGTATGCACAAACGTTCGCGTTATATAAGTTCATATATACTTATTACAAGTTTATAACATGTACAGTTGAGTTTCCCATTGTTTATTGAAGAAAGCAACAGATCCTGCGTATAATCACGCAATTCTACTCCCAGGAGACATCCATTTTATCAGGGTATGCCTCATACAAGTCAAAATATCACTATTTTCTCTCTCCACACAAAGTATATACTGCATGTAGTAACTTTGAGAAGCCTTTATCAATAAAAAAGTCATTTAAAAATTCAAATGCTCGATGAAAGAAATCAAAAGAAGACCACAATATATTTGGTTTTGATAAAAGAGTCTGAATAACATTACTTCCAAACTTAAAATCAAACGAAAAAGGTTTGTACCTAAACCCGAAAAGGTTGGTTGAATTACGATAAAATGAGGTAGAAAAGTGAGAAACTGTCCTTCCTTTCTACCTCAAAAGAAGAACATAATCTATTTGGCTTTGATAAAAGAGTCTGAATAGTACTAATTTCAAACTTAAAATCATCAAACTAAAAAAGCTTGTATCTAATCCTGAAAAGGTTGGTTGGTTTACGATAAACCGAGGTAGAAAAGTAAGAAACCTTCCCTCCTTTCTACCTCTAGATTAAAAAATGACACTGCATAGATGTCCTCAACTCCATCGAAAACTTAAAATTTCTAGGTTGATTATTCAAATATTTTAAAAACAATTTAACATGAGAACGTTGACGGAATAACAAAAATGTATCGTGTCCATATCATCTAAAATACAGGGTGGTCCAAAAGTCCGTAACTATTTTGCTGAAATAATAGTATTTTAGGATAAAAATGTAGTAACATAATTAAATGTATATTTATTTATCAGGCTTAGGTATAAGATTCGACGTGAGTACCATCAGTGTCTCTGCAAATCTCAAATCTGTACACTGCATTGTGGAAAACATTTTCAAGCATCTCTGGGGTTATTTTAGCGACTGCCGCGACAATGCCAGTTCGCAGATCCTGCAGGTCTGTTACTCTTGCTTATAAACCTCAGACTTTATAAAGTCCAACACAAAGAAGTCTAATGATGTTAATCCAGAGATTGTGCTGCCCAGAGCCTGTTTCCACCACGTCTAATCCAGCGATTTGGTAAGAGCTCATCAAGGTACGCCCGAACGATGTTTACATAGTGACATGGAGCTCCATCTTGTTGAAAGACAACAGTGTCGAGAATGCCATCTGAACGAAGCTGAGGGTCAAAAACTGCTGAAGTATGTCAAGATAAATTGGCCCTGTTACCGTAGCTTCTGCAAAGAAAAAAGGTTCGTAAATCTTCGATCTTGTCATACCCATTACCCAATCAGACATTAACTTTAGGAGAATCTCTCTCCCATTCGTAGAACTCGGTTGGTTTTTCACTGGGCCAGATACGGCAATTATGTCGATTAACCTTTCCGCATGTGTGGAATGTCGCCTCGGCGCTGAAGAGAATGTGGTTTAATGAGTTTTCGGTATGAATTTTTTTTCAATTAATTCTGTGCACATGGCGGCTCGTCTTGGATAATCCTCTTCGTGTAACTCATGTAGCGCCTGAATATGGTAACTTTTCTTTTTATAATATTGATTTTAAAATCCTTAGAACAGTCGTTTTTGGTATGCTCAGTCTACGTGATGCTGTACGAATTGACATTCTAGGATTTGCTTCAAAGGCATCTCTTACGAATCCGACATTTTCTTGAGAGGCACCTGGACGCTAGATCTTGCCTCATCATGAACAGATCGTGTTCTTTTAAATTTATTGACCAGCTCGCGAATTGCTTTGTCTGTAGGTCCTTGTTTGTGAATTCTTTAGAATTTTACTCAAATTTCTTTGCACTTCTTCCCTTCGATACGTAGTGTTACTACCATCACACGTTCTTGTACATCCATCATCATCTATGGCCTGTAGAAAAATAAAATAGAAATATCATTATTTCAGCAAAATAGATATGGACTTTTGAACCACCGTGTACAGTGGTTGAAATTTTAAAGGTCAGAGCTGATGCTCCCTCTCTCAAAAAATGAACAAACCGAGCACATTTCAGGAAACCTCCGCTTTATCGCGCGCGCGCGCGCGCGCACGCGCACACACACACACACACACACACACACACACACACACACAGGGTAGAAGAAAAGTCTAAGGATTTTATACATACAACTATTCAGTTAACAACATTATCCAGATAAACGTTCAAATGGTCAAACAAATCAAACAAAGTCTATAAGAATTTTATTTATACAAATATTTTGTTAAATTCTAATTTAATCTTCAGAGTTCTCCATCTGCTCTGATGCACTTGTGAATTCTCTCTGTGAAACTTCATTATTCTTCTCAACATATCGAGTGGGGTCCTTTCCAGTTCTTCATATATTCTGCGGCCAAGGGCATTCACATTTTGATAAATGAAACCAGGAGTGTAGAATTTGTCTTGCAAATAAACTCAAAACCAGAAATCACATGGGGCTAAATCAGGTGATCTGGCTGGCCACTCACGCCATCTTCCTTCAACGATGGGATCCAGAATCTTACGGGCAGCTGCAGAGTAATGTGGCGGCGCTCCATCATGTTGATAAAGCAATTCCTGCCAACGCCATTAGTAAATTGTAGCAAAACTTTGTCTCTCAATACCTGGCAATAGCGTTTTCCATTCATCGTATCTCTCGATATGTCAAAGGAAACGAGTCCTGAATAACCAATGCACGCCCAAACTGTTGGTGTAGCCGTTTTAACATGTTTACCTAGTCGTATTTTGGGATTTTGTTTTGCCCAGTAGTGAACGTTGTGTTTGTTTCCTTTACTCGTTAAACCACTGGTTCTTAACCGGGGATGCGGAATGCAATGTCTAGGGGTGCAGAAAAGGCCTGGTAAAATCTTAAAATTTCAGTCAACTTATAAATTAAATGCACATAAAACAATGACATATTAATTGTGCACATATACAGTGATGGATCCATTCCTAACATCTATGGACCAATAGATATACCATTCTCTCACTGGTCCACGTCATAAAGAGGCTCCGTCTCTTTTATAAAATTGTCCTTCACAGGCTGGTACAGTATTGCCACTTCATGGGAAAAATCCACAAATTTGTGGGAATTATTGCATTACGTGAGACAACCTCGTGGGAGAAAAAAATAATTTCTAATCTATGGGAATTTTTATGGGAGTTTTTAACTGCACAAATAATTTGCCTAAAATAAATCTAAAAAAGGTTTCTTTGCACAGTTAAAGGACTGTTCCTTCGTTATTCGTAAAAGTCAAGGTCATTTAAGCTCATTCGAGATTTAATTAGATCGGTGGCATTGGGGGAGACAGATTTTGAGGGGAGGTTTCTCTCCCCTTACCGTTGCCACTGCAGTGGCTTAATATGATGACACAGTCACACTGCAATGGTTTGATATGGTTATGAAATTGTTATTAAAAATTTTATAGGTTATTTTAAATTTTTTTTTTTTTGTTCAAAATTTTTCAAAAAAATTTTCAAACAAAATTTTTATTCAAAATTTTATCTCTTTACAAAAAGTAAACGTGTTATTTATTTAAATATAACCTACAGTAAAAGCAATATTCATAAATTTCATTATTTATCTCATATTAAAACAAATAATTAATATATGAAAACCAGCACCTATCGGCGTGCAGTGTGCACTGTGCCCGCTGGTGTATACCAGTCTGTGAGCTGACACTTGTGAAGGCGGTGGGAATTCCTTATATACAGTATTTTTGAAAATAAATGAAGTGTAAGTAAATAAAGTGAATAGCCCCGACATATTTTTTAGAAATGTCAAAGACCAAAAAGCGCAGTTGGAATGATTCTTATGTGAAATTTGGCTTTACCTGTACGACTGAGAAAGATGGCACTCAACGTCCCCGATGTTTTATGTAATATAAATTTAGTAACGCCAATTTGAAACCATCGAAACTGAATGAGGATTTCATTAACAAACATGGTAGTAAGGAAGCTGGATACAACGTCGACAATTTGAAGGTGAAAAGAGCACTGTATGATTCTCATGGACTTTACCGGCACAAGGATTTGTTCCGACTGCTAAACTTCTGGAAGCCTCATATAAAGTTCCTTATATGTGTACAAACAGAAGAAGCCACACACTATAGCTGAAAATTTGGTGAAACCATGCACTTTGGAGATGGCTAAAATAGTTTTGGGCAAAGAGGCGGAAAACAAATTGCGTCAAAGTCCACTCTCAAATGATATGGTTCGCTCTCGCATTGATCTTATCAGCCAAGATGTTTTGGATTAGGTAATTTCAGATCTCAAAGCCAGTCCTTCAAATTTCAGTATGCATCTCGATGAGTCAACTGACGATGCCAGTTGCAGTCAGTTGTTGGTGTTCATCCGCTATGTGAAAGATGGAGAGCTCAAAGAAGAGTTCCTTTTCTGTGAAACACTTTTGAGAACAACTAAGGCGATAGATGTGTTTGAGCTAGTGAAGGAATCCTTTGCTAAGAATGAATTGATGTTCGATATGCTTGGTTCTATTTGCATAGATGGAGCTCCATCAATGTTGGGCAGCAAATCGGGATTTACAGCTTTGGTAAAAAAAGAAGCGCCTTATTTAATTGTTACACATTGCTTTTTTCATCGCCATACCTTGACCTCCAAGACTCTACCCCAAGAGCTCAAAAAGGTTTTGTCTATTGTAGTACGCGCCGTCAACTTCATCAAAAGGCATCCTTTGAATCATTGTATTTTTCGTACTTTCTGTGAAGAAATTGGCTTAAAGCATTCTGTGCTACTTTTTCATACGGAAGTAAGGTGGCTGTCTCGTGGCAGAGTACTCAACCGAGTATATGAGCTCCGTATGGGGATAGCAATATTTCTATGAGAGCAGCGCAATGATCTTGCAGAACATTTTGAACGACATGACTTTCTTTTGTCTCTCGCATACTTAGCTGATATTTTCACACACTTGAATGAGCTAAATATAGCACTTCAGGGAGCAGGGACAAACATGATAACTGCCGCAGAAAAGGTCACGACATTCATTGCAAAACTTGATCTTTGGAAACGTTGGGTTGAGAAAAATTATTTCGCCAACTTTTCATTGACAGACAGTTTGGTTGAAGATAACGAAAACAATAACGTCACCGCCGTAAAAATGATTGTTCATTTGTAATTGCTCCAACAGTCATTTAATGGATACTTCGCACTCGGAAATCTCCAGGCAGCAGAAGGCTGGATTCAGGACCCATTCTTATTCATCCTTGATTTAATGGACAATGCAGACGTAATGGTAGATGATCTTTTGGACCTCCGAGGAAACAAGAGACAAAAAATGCTGTATGACTCCATAGATCTTGGACGATTCTGGTGCTTACAACTCGAAGCTTTTCCGCGTCTTGCACAAAAAGCTTTGTGAGTTCTTATCCCCTTCGCTACAACCTATCTTTGCGAAGTTGGTTTTTCAAATTTGTTGCACATAAAGACAAAGCAACGAAGCAAATTATATGCAAGGAACGATAAGAGATTTGCTCTATCGAAGACAGTCCCACATTTTTCTCTGCTTATAAAAGACAAACAACAACATAGTCACTGATGTTTTGTACAATATAAGACAATTTAAAATAAATTTGATACAGTACATTTACTATTTTGAACCTTTTGTGTACAGGAATTTAAATAAAAGTGACTTAAATATCTTTGTTTTAAAATTTAAAATATCTTTCTTTTATAATATATACTTAAATATCGATTACAAATTCTGATGGGGTGTGTGGGAAAGTGTGTGTTGTTTGGAAGGGGTGTAGAGTCAGAAAAAGGTTAAGAATCACTGCGTTAAACTGAAGACGTATTCATCTGAAAATTTGATCTTTCGATGGAAATGTGGATCACTGTTGAACTTTTGTCTCATTGTTTCAGCAAACTGCAGCCGTTTATCAGAATCATCGTCGTATATGAGCTGATGGTAAATGGGGTTGTAATCGTGGTACCCCTGTGATTTCAATATTTTTGCTACTGAAAATTTGGAAATACCCAATTCGTCTGCGACTTTTATCGTTGAACTGTATAATGATACTTAGGTCTTCGAGTTGCACCATCTCTAAATATGCACGAATCGATCCAGTTTTTTGTTTCCAACATCGTTAGTGTTAGTGGAATATGGGCAAATGTCATGAGAAATAGATTTTCTATTTTCACTTTTTGGACCATCCTAATATACTGTCATGTCTTGGATAATCTCAAAAAGACAAGATAGCTTCATCCTGTTCATAAAAGTCTAATGAGATCTGACTCTGAAGGGTCTACCTGGGTGATGATGGTAATAATGGTGATGATAATGTTTGGGGTTACTTAACCTCCTCTGTAATGACAGGTCATGTGATGGTGTGATCTCATCTTTTTGTGGGAGCCAAACCATGGGTTATTACATCATCTGAGCACAGCTATCATTCATTCATTCAACTACTGAACTGACCCAATGTCGCTTATACTTGTTGTTCTAATAATGAAAAGTGGTGGTGTAACACGTCCATGATGTAGCTCTACAGTAATATTAATAAGCTAAGTAGACATTTTTAACAGTATTCTTAAGTAATTTATACTTTCAGGGTGTATAACAGCCTTCTTATGATTTTTTCCAGTTGATATGAAATATTTATAAGTTTCCTAACGTTAAAATTTTGAAATAGTTGATTAACAGAGTTAAGTTTATATCAGACATCATGTTGTTTGAGACTGAAGAGCAACTGTCCTCAGCTAAATCTCCTGCATAGTATCCCAAGGTTTTCAAAAGCTAGGTAAGTATGATAGAATATGGCCGCAGTTTGAGTTGTAAAAGGCAATAATATATATATTATATATATATATTATATATATATATATATATAATATTATATATATATATATATATATATATATATATATATATATTAATATATATATATAAACTTATATATATATATATATATTCAGGCTATGGGTGGTTTAGAGTCAGTATATAAAAACAATGTTTAGTGCTATTAATCTCAGTTGTTATTTAAAATTGGTCAACACAGTTGCTATTACGAGTATTCTTTATATTCAGGGGTATGTGGTTGTTTCATTGGTGCTGTATCTCTATTGCCTAACCCAATGTGGTGTTTATACCACTTGAAAATTTAAGGGATTTTTCATTTAAATACATCTTTGTATTAGGTTCCTGTTCAACCAAGTTGATTTTATAACCTAGGATATTTTTGATTAGTTATAGAAACGATAATCATTCATTTTTTTTGGTTCGTTCAATACTTACTGTATGAAAGTATAAAATTTATTTTAAGCATTTTAGAGGGCTGAATTACACTATACACCGTTGAAGTGTTTATTTATGGACATCTAATTATTTTGGTTTTAAAAGATCCCTCTCATCTAATTTGTGTATCTATGTACTGAAGGAACTTATATTTAAATATACTATTCAACTACCAACTATTCACAACTATTTCTTGGATGTAAGCAAAGCATATGATAGAATGAACCATTATATTTTATTTAAAAACTTAAGGATAGGTGAGATCCTATGTACGTATTAATTTTATTGAAATTTTGGTACACCCACTGGTCTTTTACGTTTAGGGTTGAGTAATGTACCCATTGTACTGTTTGGGTGTTTTGGTTCCCCCTGTGGATTTAAGCCAGGTTCCTTGCTCCCACTTTTGCTGTTTAACATATTATTGATGAGTTTTGCTTCACTTACCAGATAACATGAGGTTAAATAATTTAGGATATGCCTATGATAGGGGTGTCGGGGAAAGAAAGAGTTGAACGATGTGGTATCTTTCAATGGTTAGAAATTCTCAAATCTATTCAAAATGTTTACGTTGTTTTGTTTAATATTATTATGTCGTTATCATTATATATATATATAATATATATATATATATATATATATATATATATATATATATATATATAGATAGTGTGTGTGTGTGTGTGTGTGTGTGTGTGCGTATATATATATATATATATATTATATATAGAGAGAGAGAGAGAGAGAGAGAGAGAGAGAGAGCGTTAAATGGGATAAGAAGGGCTGTACGATAATGGCTCTAGGTTGCGAGCGTTGAGATGAAGACGGGGAGAAATGGGATGGAAAGTGGGCTGTGAAGTCATTCTTTAAGTAGTAGAATGATGCAATAGTGACAGCTGCACTGCATTGTCTGAAAAAAAAAAAGTCGTCAGTCGTTTGTTGGTTGTCAAAATCTCTAAAAAGCCATTATGTCTCGCAAATGTGTTAATAACCCTGATACTTTCTGTTACGTATGCAGTGAGTTCACTCTCAAATCTCAAAAGAAGAATATCACTCCTCTCATTAAAAAAAGCTTACGAATTTTATTTCGGATGTAAAATAGGGGACCAAGGCAAAATTAAATTAAAAAACTGCAAAGACAACATCAGAAAAATATTAAATGATAAACTGGAGAGTGTAGATTACGTCATACAAGGTCTAATAAAGAAGCACACAGAGAAAAAGATGACGCTAAACAAGTGATAAAGGTGAACTCATAGTACTTCTATAATTTTGCAAAAAGGAAGTCGAAAAATCACGCGACTATCGGACCTTTGAAGAATGAAAACAATGTTTTAATATTAAGAGCTCAGTATGAATCATCTTTCAGTATCCTCGAAACTGATAAACTAATATGCGATAGAAACGCGTTCTTTGAAGAACTATAAGGGGAATGTATAACGGACCTTGGCTTTACAACAGATGATATTACACATGCTATAGGGAAACTAAAAGTACAATCGGCGGCAGGACCGGATAAATGGAATGCCACACTGCTCAAAAACTGCAAGAATGATATCGCTAAGCGAACATAGTTCCAATATACGAGTATAAAGGAGGAGATCGATTCGAGGGCAAAAACTATAGGCCAGTGTCGCTTACATCTCATCTCACCAAAATATTTGAAAGAATAATTCGAGAAAAAATCTGACTTTTTGTAAACTTGGAAAAAATTAAATGATAACCAACATGGATTCCGGTCAGGAAGATTATATCCATTACACCTAATGGAACACTATAGCAATATTGATGCACTTGAAAATAATGAAAACTATGATGCAATATACACAGAGTTTGCCAAGGCGTTCGACAAGTGTGACCGTGGAATCATAGCACATAAACTGAAATATAGGGGAATAACAGGAAAAGTAGGAAAATGGGTATATAATTTCCTTAGTGAGCAGCAGCAAGTCGTTACAGCTCAAGGAATATCTTCATCAGAGCCAGAAGTCCTTATTTCAGAACCACAAGGAACAGTATTAGCCCCATTACTCTTCATAATTATGCTAACTGATATAGTTGAGGAAGTCACCAGTGAGAGCACAGTAGCATCCTTTGCCGATGATAAAAATTAGTAGAAAAATAAGAAACCAAGAGGATATAGGATCTCTACAAACAGACACGAACAGAATCTGCAACTGGTCTGAAGGCAATAATATGAAATTTAACACTGAAAAGTTTCAACTATAAAGGTACGGAAGAAAGGGGGACCGAAAATCTATGGGATACTATACCGAAATGGACAGGAAATTCAGAGAATTTCTAAAGCAAAAGATATGTGTTGTAGTGACTGATGACGCAAAATTTGAAAAACAATATAAGATAGCAGTAAACAGAGCAAAAAGAATAACTGAACAGATAGTAAGAACCTTTAAATGAAGGGGTAGGAATATAATGATTCTTCTATTGAAAACACTGATCATACCCAAGTTGGAATACTGCTCGGTCCTAATATCCCATATAAAAAAGAAGACATTAATCAGCTAGAAGGGATTCAGGGAAGCTTCACAGCCAAGATCAATGGATGCAAAGAACTAAATTACAGTACTAGGAAAGGTTACGTGAATTAAACTTATATTCACTGAAAAGAAGAGAGAGGTAGATCATTTCTTACACTTGGAAAATAATGGAGGAACTAGCCTCTAATCTTACTCTGAACCCTATAACCCCCGAGACAACAGTGGAAAGTAGAAAAGGAAGAATGTGTCGTGTTCCCAAATTAAAGGCTAGACAGGGAACATCCTCAAACCTCAAGGAAAATAGTTTTATTGTGAGAGGACGAAGACTGTTTATTGTTTAACCAGTTGCCCAAGGAATTAAGGAACATGAGTGGTGTTGCGATGGATATCTTCAAAAGAAGATTAGACGTCTGGCTCAGAACAATACCAGATGAGCCGGGCGTACCTGCCTATGTGAGGTGGAGAGCAAAAGAAACCAACTCTCTACTTCACCAGGCCAACTCGAGAGGAGGAGCGACAAGCTTGACCTTCATGAAATGAGGAATCATCGCACGGAACATTTGAAAGGTTGAAAGGTATATTGTGAAATATATATTGTCTACTTCAGAAAATTAATAAAAATAAATTTTTATTTGGTTAGGTATTATATATGTATATACATAATAATTATATAATCATAGTAATAATAATCAAAATTCACCTAATCATAATATGACTTTTAACAGGATCATATTTTATAAGGTAATCCTCACCATACTGTCGCGTTCTCGCCATAATTTGGCTATAATCTCACTATCTGATATTATTAATAATGATAATAATAATAATAATAATACGACGTGAGTGTGAGTTTTAGATTCATTACTTCTTAACACGTCTAACCAGTGGTTAAAAAGTATTACATCGATGTTTTATTGAGGTGGCCGCACAGCAGCACTCACTCCCTCCGACTCCAAATAATATTTCTCACCAATAAGTCTTTAATCTACACAGAATTTGAGTTCGAATGAATCCTACCCACACCAAAATGATCCTTTCAAACACAATGAAACAACTACTCATTACCAAAGGCCTTTACATCTTCTACCCAGGAAGGAGGGTAACTTTCAACTAATAACTAGACACACTTACTGTAGGCAACAGTGTTTATGGTAGTTGTGGTCGGATGGACCCACACTTGATTACGAAAAGAATTGAAAGCCCCTCTTACAGAGTGGTGACCACAAGGGAAACATTCTACGCCAGTAGTCAGGTAAACAGATTTTACCCCGATACTTTACCAATTCTGTGTTCATATATAAAAGCAAAAATATTAATACATAATATTTTGTAATTCCTTACCAACCACTATAAAATCCGAAACAACTCTCAACTTATACACAAATCTACCTTCTACTATTACTCCCTGTTGTGCGCAACCCCTTCATTTATGTGGTGCACACCCTTTTCCGATTGCACTTATTTCGTACGCGCGTGGTTCATTTCAGGACGACTCTGCTTATCTACTCGGATGGCCTTTCAGTTTTATACGCGTAGTTTCCCTCGGCTTACTTGAAGCCCACTTTGAATTTCAAACTTTCAATGTTAATTTACCCTCAGCTTACAAGAGAGGCCTATTGCAAGGTAGCGTAGAAACGACACACTCCCTCTTATAAAGTTTATTTAATTTCACTCCAATTAAGACATAAATTGAAAGAAATATAAGGATGTGCGATTACAAATTTTGTTTAAAAAAAAAATCAAATTCTTAAATACTTGCAAACATTTTCTTTAAATTAAGTCTCAACTCATTTACACGATACCTCAGAGCCCCAACTTATGTCATCCACTACTCGCAGAAATTATTTGTGGAAGAAAATTTATAGGAAAGCTTGATCCGTCCTGTTCCACACAGTGATGATGTTCCCATTCCTGCATGCCCCAACGAATTTGATGAAGTTTCTGAATCTGATACAGAACTTAGCGATCACAGTGACTTTAAAATTTATGATAAGAGTTCTAAAGACTCATAGTTATTCAGGCAGAACTGAATGATCTGGTACGAGATTTTGACCTATCGAAAGATGCTGCCCAACTCTTGGGACCCAGGCTAGGTGAAAGAAATTTACTGGCTGCTTGAATTTCATATTCCTGGTACAAAAGCAGAGCACAAGAATTTGTTCAATTCTTTTCTATGGATGGCTCTCTAGTATTCTGTAAAGATATACCTGGTTTTATGAATACTATGGGCAGACTTTTTTATGGAGGAAAGAGGGGACAAGGGCGAACGCCCTCAAAAGCGCCCCGACTCCATAGATAAAGAAGAGAAGGAGGTGGAACAGAAGTTAGAGAGTTGGAAAGGTGCGTTGGAAGATAGAGGGATGAAAATAAGCAGAAGGATGACTGAATACTTACAGTGTGGCTTGCATGAGGATCAGGAAGATGAGATGGTAATGAATGGAGAAATGGTTAAAAGAGTAGACCGACTTAAGTACTTGGGCTCGTTAATGGATGAGGAAGATGTGGAGAAAGAAATTAAAAATAGAGTGCAAGCTGGGTGAAAGAAGTGGAGAAAACTGTCGGGTGTCTTGTGCGATAGAAAGGTACCAGTGACGTTGAAAGGAAAGGTATATAAAACTGTGGTGAGATCAGCAATGTTGTATGGAACGGAGGCATTGCCTATGAAGAAGACAAATGAGAACAAAATAGATGTAGCAGAGATGATGATGTTGCGATGGATGTGCGGTGTGACAAGAGAGGATAGGATCAGGAATGAGTATATTAGAGGAACTGTGAAGGTGGCAGAGGCATCAAAAAAGATACAGGAGGCAAGAATGAGATGGTATGGGCACGTGATGAGGCGAGATGAAGATTATGTCGGACGTAGAGTGATGGTGATGGAGTTGCTGGGTGGGCGAAGAAGAGGAAGACCGAAGAAGAGATGGAAGGATTATGTTAGAGCGGACTTACGGGAGAAGAATTTGGAGGAGGATATGGTGTACGACAGACCAAGATGGAGGCGACTCACCTTAAATAGCGACCGCATATAAAAATGGGATTAATTATGCTGAGGAAGAAGATAGTCAGGAAGAAAGATGGATTGAGGAAGATTGTTCTAGAGTTGACTGGTTGAGCAGATGAAAGATTGAAAGTACCGATTAACACTTGCGTTAGAGAAGTGGACAGAAAAGGAATGAGAAAGTGTAGAAAGTCTGGTGCTGCGTGCTCTCCTTAAAGGAGAAAGCATGCAGTAAGAGAGTTCAGAAGAGCAATGTTCGTTATAATGGCGATAGTAAAGAGAGTGAGGCAGTATTGCGGCGAAGAGAGCGGGATTGAAGATAATGAGTTAGAGACAGGCAATTGATGAGATGAAAAGTCTTTGATTCCATCCGGTCAAGTAGAGCTGTGTGGGTTGAGCCACCCCATACATGTGAAGCATACTCCATACATGGACGGACAAGACCCCTGTACAAATAGAGCAACTGAGCGGAGGTGAAGAAACTGCAGAGGCGGTACAGCACATCTAACCCCTTGGAAGCTGTTATGGAAAGAGAGTATATGTGATCTTTCCAGGAAAGATCAGAGAAAAGGAAACGCCAAGAATGTTAAGAGAAGAGGAAGCATTGAATTGTGTGTTGCTGAAGGTAAGGGGATAGTCGTGTGGAAGATTGTGACGAGTAGACAGATGGAGGAAATGAGTTTTTGAGACATTGAAAGGCCCAAGGTTTTCTCTGCCCCAATCAGAGATAGCGGAAAGATCAGAGGTTAGGTGTTCCATAGCCGACCTACGCGAATCATGGAGTGACTGTTGAGTGGGACATTTTGGGAAGAGGGTGGAGAAGTGAAGATTGGAATCCTCAGCATAGGGGTGAATAAGACAGGAAGTGCGAAGTAAAAGATCATTAATATATAAAAGGAAAAGAGTGGGTGAGAGGATAGAACCCTGAGGAACACCATTGTTGATAGCTTTCGGAAAAGAACAGTGGCCATCTACAACCGCAGCTATAGATCGGCCAGAAAGAAAATTAGAGATGAAGGCACAGAGAGAAGGATAGAAACTGAAGGAGGGCAGTTTGGAAATTAAAGATTTGTGCCAGACTCTATCAAAAGTTTTCGATCTGTCTAGCGCAATAGCAAAAGTTCCACCGAAATCCCGAAAGGAGGATGACCAAGAGTCAGAGAGATATGCAAGAAGATCGCCAGTAGAGCGTTCCTTGCAGAACCCATACTGACGATCTGAAAGAAGATTGTGAGAAGAAAGGTGTTTAAGAATCTTCGTATTAAGGATATATTCGAAAATTTAGAAAGGCAAGAAATCAAAGCAATTGAACGATAGTTGGAGGGTTGAGGGCGGTCACCCTTCTTTGGGACAAGCTGAATGAAAGCAAACTTCCAGCGGGAAGGAAAAGTACCAGATGAGAGACAAAGATGAAAGAGTTTGCCTCGGCAGGGTGTCAGCATTGAAGCACAGTTCTTGAGGACAACAGAAGGAACACGATGAGGACTGTATGCCTTCCAAGAGTTGAGCCCAGATAAGGCAGAATAAACATATTTCAAATAGATTCTAATTTCAGACATTGTAAAGTCAGAGGGAGGAGATGGAGGAATAGCACCGGTGTCGTCCATGGTTGAGTTGAAGCGAAAGTTTAAGCGAAGAGTTCAGCTTTGTCAGGAGAAGAAAGAGCAACTGAGCCGTCGGAATGGAAAAGAGGCGGGAAAAAAGAGGAAGTAAAGTTGTTAGAGAGGTTCTTAGCTAGATGCCATAAAGAGGGAGAATTAGAATTAGATAGGTTTTCACATTTTTGTCTGATAAAGAAATTTTTGGCTAGACGAAGAACAGATTTTGCACGATTCCGTGCAGAAATATAAGCTGAGTGAGAGTCAGGAGTTGGATGGCGACGGTACTCCTCTCTATTGCAGACAGCATTAGAACAAGTAAAGTTAAATCAAGGTTTTTTTGCATTACTAGTAGAAATAGAATATGGAATGTACGCCTCTATGCCCGAGAGAATCACCTCCGTGATGCGCTCAGCACACACAGAAGGGCCCCGGCCACGGAAGCAGTAATCATTCCATGGGAAAATCAGAGAAGTACTGCCTAAGGGTCTCCCAATCAGTGGCGCCAGAAGCCAGAAGTGGGGACATTCATGGTTCCCTCCCCAGGGGACTCCGAGGCTCTTGAAGTTGATGCCATTTTTTTTATTTTGAAAAGATTATGTAGAATGTAAGATGCATGTATATGTAGTGAGGAATAGGAAGAGAAGTGTGCGTTTGAGAGCATGCTGGACTGCTCACAGGGTAGATGAAGTACCGAAAAGACCATCTAAGGACGAGAGTGACTGGAGAAACGGGAGTTCCAGCATTCCCTATCTTTTGTCTAACGTCCTTCCCGGAGTACTTCCTTGGTCAATTGGTACCTACAATCTTCTACAAATTCAAAAGAGTGGAAATTGTTCATTGACAGTTCATAGCCAAGTCAGAAAGCTGTTTTGCTGCATAATGGCAATCAACTGGCATCCATTCCCATTGGCCACTCTGTCCACATGAAAGAAAATTATGACAACATGAAATTCCTTGCAGATAAAATAAACTATAATGATCATAACTAGATCGTTTGTGGAGATTTGAAGGTGATATCTAGGGACTTCAAAAAGGTTCATAAAAAATGTCTTGAAAGTTCAAAAAAGTTCATTAAATTTGCCAAAAAGTTCAAAAAAGTTCATAATAAATTCATTACATATCAATTAGATCTATCAATTATAGGTATCAAGAATTACACATCAAAAAGCATACCTCTTCATTGCACTTGCTAAAAGACAAAATTAGATTTTAAAAAATACAAAATTATAAAAACTATGAAACTCCAAAGAAAAACTTTTACTTTATTCGTTAAACAAACACAGAAGTTATTGAACATGTTAAGCAATATCTTTATTCCATTGAAGAATCATATTCTCTTCTATAGGGTGGGGCACGGGAATCAAGTGTTTTTTGAATAGCTAGTAATCGGCCATTAGGAATGGGAGGGGCGTGCGGTAGGTAGCATTCCATTCCTGGGTTCATAGCATTTAACTTTAACTAACACTCACCTTTATCTTTCAGGTGCCATCATGGAGCAGTGGACGTTAGAACACCGCATGTTCGCGTATGATCATTTTGTTAGGAGTGGCGAGTCAGTGACAGCAGTTCAGCGTGCGTTTCGCCGCAGATTCAACATTCATCGAAATGACTCTGTTCCCGCTCGTGACACAATCTTACGTTGGGTTAACAATCTTCGAACAGGAGGCTCAATAATGAAAACAAAACCGAAGGGGCCGCAACGCACTGTGCGTACTCCAGAGAACGTTGAAAGGGTCAGACAAGCGATGTTGCAAAGCCCAGGCCGCTCTGCTCGGAGACATTCAGCTGCACTCGGAATCAGCAATTGTACTGTTAGACGGATTTTGCATGAAGAATTACATTTTCACCCATACAAGTTAGCGATGGTGCAGGAATTGAATGTAAACGATTGCCCCAACGACTGAATTTTGCACAGGAAATGCTTGCACTTTATGAGCAGAATGAAAACATGATGGTGGTAATGAGTGATGAAGCCCATTTCCACCTTAATGGGGCCGTCAACAATCAAAACTGTCGGTATTGGGCTGCTGAAAATCCGCGACAACTCCATGAAAAACCGCTGCATAGCCCTAAGGTTACAGTTTGGTGCGCGGTGGGAAAGTTTGGCGTCATCGGTCCCTATTTCTTCGAACAAAATGGGGTTACCGTTACCATAACATCTGGGCGTTACATTGAGATGGTGAACACCTTTTTCATCCCTGAGTTACGAAGAAGGCGTATTGCTCGTCGACATTTGTGGTTTCAGCAAGATGGGGCCACGCCACACACCGCCAGAGCGTCAATGGCTGTTCTTCGCCCCCTGTTTCCCAACCATCTCATTTCGAGATTTGGTGACATTGCATGGCCCCCTCGGTCCCCTGACTTGTCCACATGTGACTTCTTTCTATGGGGGTACCTCAAGTCACGTGTCTACGAGGACAAGCCCCGTACATTAGATGCATTGAAGGAAGCGATCCGTCAACAAATCATCCAAATCAACAGAGACCTGCTGGGAAGAGTGGAGGCCAATTTTCGTAAACGCCTTCAACAATGCGTCGACGGCCAAGGACATCATATGCCAGATATAATTTTCGGTACATGATTATTATGACATGAAATGCTATGTTCTTACGAATGTTGTTCTACCAATATATTTTCTTTACAAAAATAAATATCATTTTCCTGATTATTCCAAAAACACTTGGTTCCCGTGCCCCACCCTGTATATGCTCGAAAGTTAAGTTCAGTCTCTTTGGCACAACTACATCTTTGTAAAAGGAAAAGAATCGCTCAACTTCGACTGAAACTATTGGAGCAAATTTTAAGGCGCACACAATCTCTGGAGAGCACTGAAAATCGTAATCTCCTCTTCCTTGCAGAATCTGAGCACATCTGGAGAGAACCTCGAAATCAGGATTATTTTTCAGAACATCTTCTAATTTGTCTTAGATAAGGTTATGCTTAAGTTAATAAATTTATTTAAAAGTCAAAAATATTAATAAATTATTAATATTTTGGACTTTTAAAGTAATTTTATGCACTTTTTGTAATATTATTAATAATAATATTACAAAAAGTGCATAAAACTACTTAAAGTTCATAACATTATTAAAAGTTCAAAAAGTTCGTAAAAGTACTAAAAGTTCCAAAAAGTTCATAAAAATTTTTACGAACTTTTTTGAAGTCTCTAGTGATATCCATGCTTCTTGGCTATCAATCTGGATATACAAAGATGCCTTACTTCATATGTGAGTGGAACAGCAGAGCAAAGGATGATCATTGTTAAAGAAGGATTGGCCCCAAACAACTAACGTAACACTAGGCATCAAAAATGTTATCAACGAACCTCTTGTGACACCTGCAAAAGTGTTGCTACAACCATTATACATTAAACTGTGTTTAATGAAGCAATTTGTAAAGGCTTTATATAGAGATGGTAACGGTTTCAAATACATTTCCGGCAAATTCCAAAGATTATACAACAAAGACTATACATTATAGGGTGGAGCGAAAAATACTTTTTTTCTAGTATGAAGTTCTAATAGTGATTAAAAGTTGCATTTAGTGGACGATATATACCTGCCAAAATATGAGTTCATTTGTTTAATATTTTCAGCTGCCACCAGGGGGTTAAATTTAACACAATTTTGGGTAAAAAGGAAAAAAATGCTTCTCTTTTAGGTTTATCAAACTATTATAAAATTTTATCTTAGAATTATCTAATAGTTTGATTAAGATTCATAAATGATAAGAATTCGTTTTGTAAAAATGCCTTTTCATATGCTTAATATCTTCAGCTGCCACAAGAGGGCTGAATTAACTTAAAAATGACAATTAAGTATGATTCTGTATTTACTTGAAAAAGGGAACAGTAATAAATTAGGATGTCTCTCCTCCTTTATACTGGCTTGAGACAGTTAAGAAATGTTATTTCGTGCCTTAGCGGAGTTACCACCCTTTCCCCAACCAACCTCCCTCTAGAAAGGGTTCTTGCTGAAGACTATTTAGTGATTTGCTTTTCTGTCAAATTTTGGCTGTTTTTTCCTTGATTCTAATGTAGCACGAATCCAACCGTCACCGTCTCTGTTTGTAGGTCCGCAGACTGATCCAGCAGCGTCTGTAACGAGCTTGACGCATCTCTCTACGGCTTGTGTATGACATGGAAACTGAAATAATTCTGAATGAAGAGTAGTACCATGTTTGATGCATGATTCAATATCATCAAGAGAAACTCCTTTGGTTATCGGTGGTTCTGCTATCTGAAAATCTTGCCACATAATGAGATCTGTATAGTCTTTGGCATAAAAATTTATTTCTGGCACCTTAAAATACCTGATAACATCTGTTTCTTGAATGCATGCCCTTGCTTTTATGATACGCCTAAATCCCAACTGACGCACATGCTCCCTTTCATCAGCTATCATTGCAATGAGAATGTTTTCTTGATTTGCGTAATATGCATTTCGCTGAATGACTGAGTCATGTACTCTCCTAAGCTCTTCACGGAGATACCGGCTTCTTGCAATCATATGCCACATATGTTTAACACCATATTGGCATAATGGTTTACGCTTTATCTGAAACCACATTGGTGCGTATACCCTAACAATGAAAGTAGCTAATTCTTGTAAATTGCCTGAAGGATTCTCTGTGCTTGCATATAACCGCAGAGTCCTGTTTGCTGTGGTGAGCCACCTTGAATGTGATATATTGCCTGGACTCCTATGACTAAGACTCTTTGAGAATGTTCCACTTGATATAGCCTTGTGAATTTCAAGAAGGTATTTCTGGTCAGTACTTATGTCATCTACATCAACTTCACACATGTCCTCTTGAATTTCAATGGGTTTGAAGTTAACTATGGGAAGCTTTTCACAGTCTGAAAGTACTCGGCCAATTTCTCCTGAAAATGCTCTTGGTCCAGTAGTGGTACCATCCAAGTGATGAAACAGATGGCGCAATGGAAGTTCATTAAGGTGTAAAAGGCATATCAGCCACTGCAATGGCTTATTAAAGGCTTCTTCCAGTAATCTTATTGTGCCTCCAATACTACCAGTGTTAACCACTGTCGAATCACAGCCAACTGCAACGATGTTCCCTATATCAACATTCCTTTCTTTCAAGCAATTCACTAGCGCTGTGCAAATGTATTTAGCTTTGCCAATGGAAGGTGTCACATGTGCAAAGTACAGAGAGTGTGGTTCAGATATTATGCTGATATGCTCTTCGCGTTTGGTTCTTTGGTGGTTAGAGCCATCACTCTCCTGGACTTGAATCATTGTTTTATCCTTTCTGCCATCAAAGTATAATCCCCGCATGGTTTTTGGCTCTCCTATCTGTTGTAGTTCCTTTCTCTGTTTTTGTCTTTCACGTCTTAGCTTACTTCTGTCTATAATATTCCCTTTGTCTTCGGGAGTAACAATTTTAAGATCTGCCAATACTGCAGAAGCAATAGCAGCCCCAGCTCTGTCCGACATTTTAAATCTATCACAAGTAATTGCTAATCTGTTGTTCTGATATTACATATTGAGTCGAGGTTGTATCTTCCTCATTATCTTCAGATATCTCTTCTAGTTGTTGAAGTTCACTTGTCTCTGTTTCGATTTGTAAGTCGGACGTATTGGTTATAGCAGCACTAGTTGTTTGTGAGGATTCCAGACGTGCTTTTTCCATTTCCTTTCGATGTTCTCTTGCTTGTAAGCGTCTTGTGTGTGCTATGTCAATGCTTCCTATCACCATTATTCTGCGTGTTCGTTGGTCATTTAAAAAATCCTGCTCTTTTGGAGGGACTTTCTTACTCTTTTCACATGAGCATCTCCTAAACTCCTTACATTTGCAGGTGCAGATGTCAAACAAAGTGCATTTTGAAGAGTTTTCAAATTCTTCAAGCTGATTTTTGTACTTAGGCTGATCCTTGCGTGACTTGTATGGCTTTAATAAGGACCTGTATTTATCATGGTACACTCGCATCATCTGTAAAACGCGTGTATGTGAAACTATTGGCAAAGAGGCCTTCTTCCAAATATTTTCTACCTTTTTGGAAACTGCCTCTGCTATTTCAGAAAATGACGGCTCCTTGTTATTCATCTGCTCCTTCACTAAATGTTTTGTGAACAGGTAATCTTTCATAATGCAGTTATAAGTTGGTAGTTGCATATCACTCATCTCACAAGGTACTTCAAATATGGCACACTTCATATGTTCTCTAGTGAAATGTTTATATTTAGTATTTGATGCCATAATATTTTTAAGAAAAATTCACAATCACAAAATATCCTGTAACATCAAAACATTATATAATTAATATATATAATATATTTTATAAGTATATATAATATATTATATAAATATATAATATATTATATAAATAAACTAAAATTATATAATACATTATAACAAGCATTTTATAATAAAATCAATATTATCTCTATATAAATCACTTTAAAATAAAGTTTTATAATATTCCGATCATATTAAAAAACTCTCCGATCAACTGAGCGACTAGGCCTACTACCTAAGAAGACAAGTGTTAACACACTGTTCTAATGACTCACAGAAAGAAATTCCTTCATACCAAAACCCTCCCCCACAACCCTCCCCAAACCCTCCCCAACAACATTCAGTGTAGTCTCAACATGACTCAGTTACTCTAAATTGTGTTAACTTCAGCTCTCTTGTGGCAGCTGAAGATCTTAAACATATGAAAAGGCATTTTTACAAAACGAATTCCTATCATTTAAGAATCTTAATCAAACTATTAGATAATTCTAAGAAAAAATTTATAATAGTTTGACAAACCTAAAATAGAAGCATTTTTTTCCTTTTTACACAAAATTGTGTTAACTTTAGCCCCCTGGTGGCAGCTGAAAACTTTAAACAAATGAACTCATATTTTGGCAGGCATATTTCGTCCACTAAATGCAACTTTTAATCACTATTAGAACTTCATACTAGAAAAAAAGTATTTTTCGCTCCACCCTACAGTATACTGTACAACAATTGCTAGCCACATGTTGAAATGCTATGAAAACTTGGTTGCAACATGAGTGTAAAACTGCATTTCCTTCACTTCTCTGTGAACCTTGGAGCGGTGAATGAAAAGCAAGGTGAAAGGTTCCATCAAGACATAAAAAACATGGAAAAACTACACGGTGGCGCAAAAGTCAGGAACCATAGGCACAGTTTAATAATTTGTGTTTTAATATGTTTTGTTCTTTTCAGATTTGTTCTTGAACCTGTGGCACAGAAATTGACAATAGATGAACGGGTGGAGATAGTTTTAATGTGTGCAAGGCGTGGTAACACACACCGATCAGTTGCTACTGCTTTTAATGACAAACACCCTGAGAGGCCGCCAGTTAGTCAGGCATCAGCTGGAAAACTGTTCACTCGCTTCAAAGAAACGGGAAGTGTTCATGATCGGCCGCGTAGTGACCGGCCAAAAAGTTCAACCGATGCAGCAACATCACTAACGGTACCCAATCACCTCGAAAACAGCCCACGTAAGTCCTTAAGAAAAATATCCCAGGAAACGGGTGTCTCCAGGAGATCCATTCAACGAATTTTTACAACAAATCGTTTCCACCCCTCCAAAGTCCAACTCGTTCAGGAACTGCACGGTGATGACACAGACCGTCGTGTAGAGTTCTGCGAGTGGTTTCTACAACAGCGACAGCTTCAACGAAGGATTATGTTCAGCGACGAAGCGATATTTCACCTCAGCGGTCGTGTCAATAGGCATAATGCACGCTATTGGACCAATGAGAACCCCCACTGGATAGAGATAGAACACGCGCAATCCGATCCACGAATTATGGTGTGGGCTGCGCTCTGGGGGAATCGGTTAATTGGTTCGTACTTTTTCGATGGCAATGTAACAGGTGAAACATATCTGCATATGTTGCAAACATACTAGACGACACTACATTGGCAGAACGGGCGGAGATGTGGTTTCAGCAGGATGGTGCACTACCACATTTCGCAACCATCGTCCGGAGCTTTTTAGATGAAACATTCCCAAGCAAGTGGATCGGACGGTGAGGGCCCGTCGAATGGCCACCTAGGTCTCCAGACCCCACGCCTCTTGACTCTTTCTTGTGGAGCCATCTCAAGTCGGTAGTCTATTCTGATCGACCCAGAACCATACGTTCTCTAAAGGATAAAATCACATCTAAGTATACCAAAATCAGTACCAATGTGTTAAGGAATGTTCAAACATCATGCATTCAACGCGTCAGAAAGTGTCTCCAAATGGAAGGCCACCAATTCGAACATTTATTATAATTTAATAAAATGTACCTATGGTTCCTGGCACATTTAACGCTGGCATATCACAAGCTGGCATCAATCAACAGACTCAAACTTCGACTATCACCCTTAGAGCTCCTGTTGCTAATTGTTTTATTATTTTAAACAAAGTTAATATTTTTAAAATGCCTATTTAAACGGTTTTTAAACATATTAACGCTGGTACAGTTCACGACGGACACGGGAAGATTATTCCATTTATTAATTACTTTAAACGTAAAAACGTTTTTAGCGATGTTAGTAATGAAACACCTACCACGTAATTTAAATCCATTATTACGAGTATTGTTATCATCGAAAATGAATACTTTGTCAAAATTTACGTTATCGATTTTATTAACGATTTTGAAAACTTCAATAAGCTTCCCCCTTAATCTCCTAGTATTGAGTGAATGTAAATCTAACTCTTTAATCCTATCTTCGTAAGACTAATTGCGTAGTGACGGAATTAGTTTCGTGGCGCGTCGCTGAACCCTTTCCAACCTATCAATATCCTCACGCAAATACAGTGGACTTAAAGCAAGAATACCTAGACAGAAACCATACCTGAATGCAGTTCAGAGAAGAAAACGCCTTCTGTGGGCAAGAGAACACAAAGGATGGACATTAGAAGACTTGTACAATGTAATATGGAGTGATGAGACGAAGATTTCAATTTTTGGAAGTGACGGATTGAAATATGTAAAATGCAGACCAAAAGAAGATATGTTGCCTGAATGCATTACAGCAACTATGAAGCATCCTATCAGCGTTATGGTGTGGGGATGCATGTATGGACGGGGTGTTGGACGCATTCAAATTATAAATGGAAATGCTAAAAAATACCAAGAAGACATTTTGGAAAAGAAGTTACTCCCCTCAATTCAGGATCAGGATATGTTCCCACACAATTCAGATGGAGCAATCTTTCAGCAAGACAGTGCTCCTTGTTACACGGCAAAATCAAGTATGAAATGGCTTAAAGACCATAAAATCAAAGTGTTACAATGGCCTGGCAATAGTCCAGACCTTAATCCCATCGAAAATTTGTGGTCAAAACTCAAGAAACTGGTAGCAAAGTCTAAGCCAAGCAACAAAAAGGAGTTGATTAAATCTATCATCAAGGCCTGGTTCAGAATCATCAACCCAGATGATTGAAAGCATCTAATTGATTCACTGCAAAGAAGAATCGATGCAGTCATCAAAGCAAAAGGTTATCCAACAAAATACTAGCATAAAATATGTTTTTATATATCTGTACTTCCTGAATAAAAATATGATTTTAGCTTGTTCTTTATATACCTATGTGTTTTAGTTCAACAAAATGTCATAGTAACTGTTTGATTGAAACAAAAATATTTATCTTAATATAAAATATATTAAAGAATATTAAAATATGCCGAAAAAATCAATACTAAATAGTTTATGCGCAGCAAAGATCAGAAAAGCGAAATGGTCTGTGTCTATAAAAAGTGTCCAGAATTTTGGCCACTTGTGTATAAGTTAGCCAATACCGGTGAGAGGGGATTTCCCATCGCCAATCCAGACGACATAGCATAAAACTTATTTTCAAACTGATATTTACAATCTTTGACGCAAAGATTAATTAACTCAATAAGAGTGTTGTGTTGCACAGGGAAAGAATATTCAGAGATCTTATCTTTTAAAAAATCAAGTAGGCCATAGTTGGCTCTATTTCCAAGTCACATATTGTAAATAGCATGAATCTTATTGACAAACTGAAGTTACCTAATAACCCTAATTTCAAACTGGTAAGTTTTGATGTATGCTCGTTATTCACAAAAGTCTCTGTTGATGACCTACTTGAGTTTTTAAAAGATAAGATCTCTGAATATCCACTCTAAGGTTAGCCCGAGAGAAAGAACAGAGTAGGGGATTAAAAGAAGATAATAGGGAGTTAAAAGAAGAGAATAAGGGGTTAAGTAGAAAAACCTATCATTCGTGGGTTAACATTCATTCAGAAAAAGAGAAGAAAGACTCACCATCATCGTCCGCCGCCACTACCGACAAGTAAAAAAAAAAGTCGAAGAGAATAGGAAAGGGGTGAAAGATGAAAAGAAGTAAAATAAGAACGGTTACAAACCATGGAAACACTGCCATACCATGCAAACTACAGAACAAAAAAATAAGTATGAAGAGTATAACAAAAGGTGGGTTAGTTTACGCTACGAGCTACATCTAAGTTCGTGTGAGTCTAATTTTTTATTTTATTTATTTATTTTTTATTTATTTTAAATAATATAAATTTAACGCTGGCATATCACAAGCTGGCATCAATCGTCAACAGACTCAAACTTCGACTATCACCCTTAGAGCTCCTGTTGCTAATTGTTTTATTATTTTAAACAAAGTTAATATTTTTAAAATGCCTATTTAAACGGTTTTTAAACATATTAACGCTGGTACAGTTCACGACGGACGCGGGAAGATTATTCCATTTATTAATTACTTTAAAGGTAAAAACGTTTTTAGCGATGTTAGTAATGAAACACCTACCACGTAATTTAAATCCATTATTACGAGTATTGTTATCATCGAAAATGAACACTTTGTCAAAATTTACGTTATCGATTTTATTAATGATTTTGAAAACTTCAGTAAGCTACCCCCTTAATCTCCTAGTATTGAGTGAATGCAAATCTAACTCTTTAATCCTATCTTCGTAAGACTTGTTGCGTAGTGACGGAATTAGTTTCGTGGCGCGTCGCTGAACCCTTTCCAACCTATCAATATCCTCACGCAAATAAAGGCACCAAAACTGAACGGCATATTCTAAGTGAGGCCTGACTAGGGACTTCTAAAGGAACTATATAATATTCCTCGATTTAAATTCAAAATTACGTGCTATGAAGCCTAACATCCTATTAGCTTTTGCGCAAGACTCCAGGCACTGGTTCCTAACTTTTAAATCCTTAGATACGCGTACGCCTAACTCTACTTCCTCGTCAACACTCGCTAACTGTCTATCGTCCATCGTGCACGTGCAATTATTGTTACAAGAACCTATATGCAAAACTTTACATTTATCTACGCTAAATTGCATCTGCCACTTATCCGACCACTCCATAATACTATTTACATCTTCTTGGAGCCTATTTCTATCGTCCACGTTAAGAACTTTACGGTCTAATTTAGTATTGTCGGCGAGTTTTGACACGTTACTGGTCAAGCCAAGATCTATATCGATAATGTAGATTACGAATAGCATTCGGCCTAACACTGAACTCTAAACGACACCACTACCTACATCCAGCCATCCAGATTCCCTACCATTAACAACGACCATCTGTTTCCTGGAACGAAGCCATTCCTCTAACCACTTAGCCACCTGACCGCGTACACCGTGCGCTTTAACTTTCGCAATTAATCTTCTATGCGGAACTGTATCGAACGCTTTTTTAAAGTCTAAATAAATAACGTCAACCGATCTATGCCTATCGTATTCGTGCACTGTTTCGTTATAAAACTCTAACAAATTAGTTAAACAAGATTTATGGCGTTGAAACCCATGCTGACTACTATTAATCAAATCGCGACTTTCTAAGTGATCGACGATATGATCCCTAACTACGGATTCCGAAAGTTTACCGACAATTGACGTTAAACTAATAGGCCTATAATTGCTACCTACTGTGCGGTCGACTTTTTAAAAAATGGGCGTAACGTTAGCTAATTTGAAGTCTTCAGGAGTAATCCCCGCTTTCAATGATTTATTAAAATTTTTGTTAATGGGCCTACGATAACGTCTTTCAAATCTTTCAAATGTCTAGGGTAAAGCGCCTCAGGACCTGGAGCCTTGTTAATTTTTAGCTTATCGATATAATACGCAATCTCACCCTCGTAAAGAGTTATTTCATTCAAAATAGTCTCGCTGGATAAATGGAACGATATTGTCCACGTCGGGAGTGGTATGGGCGCAAAATAGTAGAGTGCAAGAATGTTGCAATGTTCATCAATGTTGCGAAGAGGTGATGCAAGAGGTATGCAACAAAGGGGGGGGTATGCAACAAATCAATGTTGCAAAGGAGGGAAGGGTTATGCAACAAGTTAATGCTGCAAAGGGGGAGGGAGCTTTGTGAGAGAAAGGAGGACGACCTCCCCACAAGGGGGTAACCTTAACCTGAGAGAGAGAGAGTAAGGAGGAGGAGCATGGTCTTGGGGGAGGTAGATGTCCTCAACCCCCAAAGGGAAACTTAACCTAAGCCCTAATCTAAGGAGAGAGGAGAGAGTTCTTTATTCCACCGGAGTCTGTCGCATAATGAGAGTTCAGGGGCCCAGCAGCTGTTATATAGAGGGTTGTGAGTTGCCAGATACCCATATATATAGTTTAATAATGTTCAGATGTACCTTATTACGATGAGTTGCCAAATTGTAACATTTATTTTAATTTTTATTTAGACGAGTTGTAAATTATTGTTTTTTATTTGAATTATGTTTAGGTATACCTTATTAGAGTGCGTTGCCAGATTGTCCCATTTATTTTAATTTTTATTTAGATGAGTTGCCACTTATTTATTTATAAATTAAAGGCAAGAGTAACTTACTCCTTAACTTTGTTCAGCATGAGAACTAATTATTTAAACGAATCCCAATATTAACAATAAAAGAAATACAATTAAACCGAACTAAATAACACACCAAATTGACAACAGAAAATAACAGTACACTTTATATATATTTATATATTAAACATTGAAATTTTAACTAATTTCTCCGAAAGCGTCTATTTACTTTTGTCAAACCTCTTGTCGGGGAGAAAGAGTATAACATTATATGCACATCATGTGAATCGCCGACTAAAAATCAAAAAGGTTAGAATGGAATGCGGTTTGACCCACTTTCATCCCAAAAACTCGTTTCCATCTCATCTCGCTCGCATTATTATTTTTACCATTGTTATTATTATTACTATTATACATTTTTCTTCAAAATTAACACATGCACTTTGGAAGTACTCAACAACTGGAATTGATTAAAATTACTTTTGTTAGTGAAGGTAAAACTGAATTTAAAATTCTAATATATATATATAATATATATATATATATATATATATATATATATATATAAGAGAGAGAAGAGAGAGAGAGAGAGAGAGTTAATTCTCGATAAACCACGAACTGCGGACGGCGCACGCACACACACACACACACAACACACACACACACACACACAAATGAGACAATGAAACGTTATTTGAAACATGAATTATTTAATAATCATCGACAAGTATTTAAAGCATGGCATATATTCAAATACACATAATAAATAAAATAAATATATCTTTACACATGAACTTTTCTAAATGATTGTATTTTCAAGCTCCGTATAAAGGAAGCAGAATTTATTAAATACCACCACAGAATGCGTGTTCCAAAAAGCGTTTTTCGAACTATGAACCAAATCTGAGAAAATATGCAAAACCATCGCGATGTAAGAATGCATTCAGTAAAGTTTTCAAATAGTTACTATTTCTGTCACATGTACTTCTCTACTATTAGGAAAATACTCCTCTTATTGTAAGTAATTGACTGATTTTAGTATGAAATGCAAATAGTGTAGGGGAAATGTTCACAACTTCTGAAGGTAGCCTGTTCCATGTGTCACAGATCTTATAGGTAAAGTAATTCCCACACACACTAGTGCTAAACCGTTTCGAATCCAACTTCTAACCATTGTTGCGAGTTGAGTTATCATTTAAACTAAACTTGCTTCTAAAATCGACATCGTTGAACCCGTGTAATAGCTTTAAAACCTCGATGGGTTGACAGCGCAGCCTCCGAGTTTCCAGCGAAAACAAATTCAGGGCGCGTAAGCGTCGATTGTAGCCCATATGCCTAACGGAAGGGATTAACTTTGTGACCATCGCCTGGACTTGCTCCACTCTGTTAATATCTTTCCTGAGGTTGGGCTACCAGAACTACACAGCATACTCCAGGTGCGGGCGAACCAGATAATTGTACAGAGAGAGCACAATCTCATTGTTTCCGAAACGAAATTGCCTCCTGGTATAACCCAACACCTTCTGGGTTTTCTTTTCCACCTCTCCGCGCTGTTTGGTAAACTTAAGGTCGCTGCTAATTAGCACACCCAAGTCCTTTTCCAAATCAGTGGCCTCGATATTACTCCCCAACATGGAGTAGTCCAGCTTGGGATTGGCGTAGCCAATGTGCATGACCTTGCATTTACCCAAATTAAACGGCATTTGCCCCTTTTCGCACCACTCACCTACCCTACGTAGGTCCGCAGAGAGAGAGAGAGAGAGAGAGAGAGAGAGAGAGAGAGAGAGAGAGAGAGAGAGAGAGAGAAGCGTGTAGTACTCGATATCCAGACAATCAACGCGCCTAATTCGGATATCCGGTAATGGAGATGCAGGTTGGATGCCAAAATTGCAATTAATTTATTGTTTCATTTATGAAGTTTCGGAATATTACTCGGTATAAATAATTGCGGCGCGCACGCGCGCGCGCACACACACACACACACACACACTGCCAGGAATGGGGATCTCTCTCTCTCTCTCTCTCACACTAAATCTAGGTCATTAGTTCACGTATTTTAGGCTTAGCGTATTTCATATAGTATACATGCTCTACTCCAACCGCCTTATATTTATATTTGTAATTAAAAACTTATTATTATTTAAAACATCATGGAAAATAAAATTCTTATACGATAATAATGGGGATACTGTTGGCCACATGAATGAAATAGAATAATAATATAATTCGAAGTGTTACTACAAAACAGTCTTTTTTATATAAAATAAATTGCAACACACACACACACACACACACACACACACACACACACACACACACAAGAAAAACACTTTTATTCGGACAAGATCCTTTACTTAAACATCGTTGTTATTATCTTAAAAAGGAATATTTTACAAAGATAAGATTGCTGAAATTGCTATTACGGTTCGCCTCCAAATGCCTGGAACTTAGACATACTATATATATATATATAGTATGTCCGTCTTATTTTATTCTTAGTTTTTCTTTTAGATAGGAAGAAAAATAAACAGAAAAGAGACATAAACGAATAAGATAACTTACTTGTTCATGAACGTTGAAATCTCTACATTTGGAGGTGATTCTTGTACAGCAAATGAATTATATTTTTCTGTATAAACGTTTGCGTGCGTGAAATAATTAACTAAATTTAGCTTAAAGAGAAAATCTGACACTTAAAACTGTGATCATTGACCGCTATGAAAGAAACTGGCACAAGTAAGGTTGAAATTATTTTCCATTCTTTATCGAACTTCATTATTTGTAAAAGCGAAAATTGAAACTGAGTAACATTTGTATTCCGAATAATGAATGACATTAATTGGCTATTCTATAATAACATTTAAGACCAATGTTGCTTTATGTATTTTCCTTTGGGTATAACATTATTTCTATTATACTTTCCTGTGGTCGCCCCTTTTAAAAAATGTTTCAGTGGTTCAGTGGGTATAGCTTTCCCTTCTTACATAATCAAAGCCCTACAACTATTATGAATCCTGCAGAGAGGGGTATTGCGAGGTTGGCAATAAAACCCATCAATTGCATTTATTAACTGTCCATTACCCACTTCCACGGTCTTTAATATTAGGATTAAGTATAAAGAAATACCTATGTTCTACCTCAGAATTAGGTTAGCTGGTATAGCCTGGAAGCAAATCTCTTACAGCTGTGTGTACACTTCTCTCTCTCTCTCTCTCTCTCTCTCTCTCTCTCTCTCTCTCTCTCTCTCTCCCTCTATATATATATAATTAAAAAGGCATATTTAATTAAACTTAGACCTACATTCTACAACATTTACTAAGCATTTTTTCAGTTTCTTTTATATTTCAACCAAAAATGCAGATAAATATAATATAGCCAATAAAATAACTCTTAAATCTTATAAAAAACAAAGAAAAACATCTCACACAAGTGTAAAACTTATAAACTTTTATATTAATTAACGTTCGGGCTTAAAACAGAAATTTACTGTTATTACAGTTTCTAATTTTATTAATATAAAGCACTAACATTTGGATGCTATCTTCACTTATTTCATTGGTTTTGTTTACATTTGAAGCGAAGCGCAACTTTAGTCATATTGTATCTGGAAACAGCTTAACCCGCTTGACTTCAGAAGTAATGGATGGCGTATAAAAAGGCCGCCAAATAAAATATAATTAAAGCCTCATTCGCGTTGTTTTACCAAATGGAAGACTTTAACAAGCATTTAGTTTGATGTAATCATAGATATAAAGGCCTATTTTATTTGTATATTAATTAAAATGCACATTAATATTATTTACAGCTTCCTACTGTTTCGGGCTGCGTTTGTCGTGGCCACGTTGCAACACCACTTCCCGTTAGAACAGCGAAGTTAAGAGACATTGGTCTGCGAACGTTGGTTGGGGCGGACACCGTTTCCCTATAATCCATGTGAAGAGACTGAGGTCGGGGGTTCGACTCTCGATGATACTGGTTAATAATAACACAGGAGTTTGTACCTGTGTGGATATCTTGTGATATTTTCTTAAGTGGTGAGAGTACGACGTATAGGCCTACCATAAAAAGTAAAAAAAAGCAAATTATTCTTACTCGATTAATTCCATTCGATAAAAAAGAAAATTCGGTGCCCATCCATATGACTGAAACAAGGAACTTTGTTTTTCACCAAAATTCCTATTGCTATCCCCCGATATCCCACGCGGCCGCTCTCACGAGCACCAATCAGTGAACAAACACAACGCGTGACATTCTCATCCTTCTGGAGTAACGGAGACCTCTCTCCCTCATCCTCACCTCTATAGTAAAAACCTCCGCACCTCACCCTCACCAAAGGTTATATAAACCAAACCAAACGTTTATATATATATATATATATATAGATATATATATATATGTGTGTATATATATATGTAGTATGTCTAAGTTCCAGGCATTTGGAGGCGAACCGTAACAGCAATTTCAGCAATCTTATCTTTGTAAAATATTCTTTTTTAAGATAATAACAACGATGTTTAATTAAAGGATCTTTTCCGAATGAAAGTGTTCTTCTTGTGTGTGCGTGCGCGCCGCAAGTATATATACCGAGTAATATTCCGAAACTTCGTAAATGAAACAATAAATTAATTGCAATTTTTGGCATCCAACCTGCGTCCCCATTACAGGATATCCGAATTAGGCGGCGCGTTGATTGTCTGGATATCGAGTACTACACGCTTCTCTCTCTCTCTATATATAATATAGTTGAAAATGTATATATATATATATATATATATATATATATTAGAATTTTAAATTCAGTTTTACCTTCACTAGCAAAGGTAATTTTAATCAATTCCAATTGTTGAGTACTTCCAAAGTGCATGTGTTAATTTTGAAGAAAAATGTATAATAGTAATAATAATAACAATGGTAAAAATAATAACGCGAGCGAGATGAGTGGAAACGAGTTTTTGGGATGAAAGTGGGTCAAACCGCATTCCATTGTAACCTTTTTGATTTTTAGTCGGCGATTCACCTGTTGTGTATAGAATGTTATACTTTTTCTGAACGACAAGAGGTTTGACAAAAGTAAATAGACACTTTTGGAGAAATTAGTTAAAATTTCAATGTTTGACATATAAATACATATAAAGCGTACTGTCGTGCGCAACCCTTTAGTTTATGTGGTGTGCACCTTCCTTCAATTGCACTTATTTCTTACGCGCGTGTTCGTTGGTTTCACGATGACTCTGCCTATCCACTCGGATGGCCCTTTAATTTTATATGCGTAATTTCCGTCGGCTTACTTGAAGCCCAATTTAGATTTTAAACTTTCAACGTTAATTTACCCTCAGCTTACAAAAGAGGCCTATTGCAAGGTAGCATAGAAACGACACACTCCCTTTCATAAAGTTTATTCAATTTCACTTCAATTAGTATATACATTGAAAGAAATAAGCTGATGTATGATTACAAATTTTTTTAAAAAGAAAAAAATCAAATTGTTCATTTACAGAAAATGTTTATAAATATTTGAGTCTCAAAAAAATCCTTTGTACAGAGGTTTTTTTTTATTTGCGTGTAACAAAAACAACAGCACTACATTCAAATTTCGTAATCTAAGAAAAGGTTGAAAAAATGGGTTACTTACAAAATTTTGGAAAGTTACTCTCGACAGTTCTGCGCAAGTTCCGCAGATTTATTTCCAGAATAAAACAACAAAAAGTCCGCCAAATAAATTAGTTTCCTTCACAAAATAATTGACGGGTCATGCACAATAGGTCGCAAACTTACAGTTTAACGTTTAATTTGAACCAAGTTAAATTAATTGAAAATTCACAAAATTCTTGGTCTGTTGGCTAACATTAATTAAGATCTTCTAACTAAGTTCTCTTTTCCGGTCGCTAACAATAAGTTCTTATGCACAAGTTTGCGCAAACGAAGGGAATTCAAATTTTAAGTACAATCGTGGGATAGTTCTAATTCAACTTAGAAATTTTTCAATCACACCACAAGTTTTAAGGAGTTATTTAAGCCACTTGTTTACGGTCGAAGAGTGGAACATACAACGGAATTAAAATTCTAAAATATACCTTACATTTCAAGGGTTCCGCCTTACTCTATTCTAAATGACCTATCAAAACAATTTCAATACATAAGGTCGTCCCTACGAAAGATCTCATCCATACATAAGGAAAGAAAGAGCTTTTTCTCCTCCTTTACTGGGTTTTCCCCGAATCGTTGTCTCTTGATTGGGTATTGACCTTCCCGTCCAAAGACAAAACTCCTCCTTTTTCGGAAATTAATTTAAATACAGTTCTTGACTTCGAAGCCCTTTGGTTTCCCAAATTTATGACCAACGTCATGGTCCAATTTAACAAGTGGATTCGAAGTCTATCTCACAACAATTTTAGCCACGAAGGGAAGGGGAAAACCGACCAGTTTACCTCCTAACCCGGCCCGCTGGTTTTCACTTTTCCTTGTGTCTCTGGCCGCTTTCCGACCCTGCCATAAAATCTCTCCCGCACGATTGTCTTGGGTTATCTTCTTACCGTGAAAACACAAAAATAGAAATCGTACGAACGTTAAACAATCTGAAACATTTTTATTTTTAACATTGTAACAAGAAACCTATTGATATTCTTCAATAACCATAACCCAAACCACCTTGCTTTAGAGATTTAAACAACAAAATATTAAAACTAAAATTTCTGCTCTTATTTTGTTAAGGGATTTCGGCACGCAAAATTTACCGTCACAACAGTACTGTTATTTTCTGCTGTCAATTTGGTGTTTTATTTAGTTCGGCTTAATTTTATTTCTTTTATTGTTAATATTGGGATTCGTTTAAATAATTAGTTCTCATGCTGAACAAAATTAAGGAGAAATTCACTCTTGCCTTTAACCCTTTGGCTCACGAATTATGACATAGGGTAAAAAAGAAATTTCCCTTTATGTGTGGTTATATAAGAATCAATATGGTTTATTTTTCAGCTATACAACTGTCTACCCAGTGAGTGAAAGGGTTAATTTATAAATAAATAAGTGGCAACTCATCTAAATAAATTGAAATAAATGGGGGTATCTGGCAACTCTCCTTATATAAATAAAAACAATAACTGGTAACTCATCTAAATAAAAATTAAAATAAATGGGACACTCTGGCAACTCACCCTAATAAGGTACAACTGAACATTATTAAAATATATATGTGTATCTGGCAACTCACAACCCTCTATATAACAGCTGCTGGGCCCCTGGACTCTCATTATATGACGGACTCCGGTGGAATAAAGAACTCTCTCCTCTCTCCTTCTTAGATTACGGCTTAGGTTAGGTTTCCCTTTGGGGGGTTGAGGACATCCCACCTTCTCCCGCAAAGACTCTCCTCCTTCCCCTTACTGTCCCTGTCTTAGGTTGAGGTTACCCCTTCGGGGGAGGTCTTCCTCCCTTCTCCCCCTAAAGCGCCCTCCCCTCCCCTTCATTGCATAACCTCTCCCCCTCTGTTGCATAACCTCGCCCCTTTGTTGCATACCTCTTGCAACATCCCTTTCTAACACTGATCAACATTGCATTGCAGCATTCTTGTACTCTACTATTTTTCGACCATACTACTGCCTGGGACATTATTCATGTCTTCTACGGTAAAAACTGTCGCAAAAAAGTTAAAAATACCCGCCATCGCTTTAGCGTCGGAAGCCAAAGCGCTGTTAGCGTCCACTAGAAGACCTATGTTATCTTTTATCGGCTTACGATTAGTGACGTACTCAAAAAAAATTTCGGATTATGTTTACTATCCGCAGCTACAAGTATCTCAGTATTACGCTTAGCATTCCAAACAGATCTTTTAACCTGACGTCTAAGCTCGCTATATCTATTAAAGTTAGCTACCGTGCCATTGCCCTTATTAAGTCTATACTGCTCGTTTATGAACTTACCTGTTTCCCTGAGCCACCACTTAGGCCTACCATGATTTTTAGCGCGCTTGGACCTACGCGGAATAACCTCCCTTTCGATATTCAAATAACTTTCTTTAAACGCCTCCCAATGGAAATTTGCGCCATTACCCATAAATAAATTAGCCCAATCCACTACTCTCATCCTATCCGCAAAACTATCAAAATTAGCCCTACGAAAGTCAGGGACTTCTATTACGTTACTATCCTTACTGTTTTCTATCAATAGCTTAAATATAATAATAATAAGATCGTTGAGTGGTTTCATGTGACAAATTCTGTGACGGAGATGCAGAGGAATCGTGAGAAAATTTCAAACAAAAGAAAATGTAAGTAATTGTGGTAAGCGACGATCCACAAGAACTGTGCGACACGTAAATATGGTTCATGAAATTATTACGCACAGTCCGCAGAAGTCAATTCGACGTTTGTCAGCAGAAGTAGGTATTTCACGAACATCTGTGCATCGTATACTTCGTACCGAATTAAACCTTTTTCCAACAAAATTCATTCACAAGCTTCACTGACTAATGTTTAAACACAAAAACAAATGGAATTCACAACATGGATGTTAACAGAGCTAGAAGAATATCCTGAGTTTTTGAAACACCCACTTCACTGATAAGTGTTATGTAAATCTGCCGAGGGAGATTAATAAGCAAAACTTTTGTTCCTGGGAAAGTCATGCTGGCGCTCCAATAGAGCTTCTACGTAGTATTGCTAAATTCAACATTTGGGTTGCTCTTGAGTGGTATGGTGTTGTAGATCCATACTTCTTTGAGAATGAAACTGCAAAAGCAGGAATGGTAACGCAAAATTCTTATCGTAAGATGCTTCAAGATTTCTGCTAACCACAACTAATTAATTTGTCCCGTAAAAGAAATACAGGAATACCTGAAAATTCGTAATTTCAAATTTCGTCGTTTCGCAGATTCGTTGTCAATCTTTTATTAACTATAGTTTCGCAATCCATCGTCCATATTCACAGATTTGTCGTTTTTGAAAAAATGTGAATAAAAAAACGATCGAAATTGACGAAATTCAACTGTTTACCAACGCAACAACGCAATATATTATTATATTTTCCCGAAAAACGAGTAGAATTTAATTAATTAATCTGTTTAATAACATAATACAGTAAAATGTTTTCTCATTAAAACATGTTATAATCTACCTCGAATTTCGTCGTTTCGTATTTCGTCATGTTATTCCGGAACGAAATTAACGACGAATTTCGAGGTATTCCTGTAACTGCATTACCCCAGATTCACAGTGGTTTCAGCGGGATGGAGCACCTCCACACACTGCTTGTGAAACTCGCAACATTTTGAGGAAGCATTTTTCCGGGCGACTAATCTCCCTTTATGAGCCAGCGGAATGGTCCCCATACTCACCTGGCCTCACACTAGCCCCCTGGCTTTTTTTTGTGGGGTTACATAAAAGACAGGGCATATTCTACCAAGCCTAAGACATTTGAAGACCTAAAGACCAAAGTCTTTGAGATAATCAGCAACATCCAAACTAAGCCATTTTTCAAAAATTATGTCAAACATTTGTGTAAGGTTGAATATTGTTAGAAAAAAAATGGCAGTTACACTGAACATGTTGTTTAATTAAAGTTAATAGAGTCCTATGTTTTACGTACCTATTACTTTTGTCTTTGTATCTGGATTCCTTTTTTTCAGCTTAGAACATTTATTTAGAAATAGAGACATTTCTGGCGACACCTCATATAGTATATATTGCATATATATCATCATCATCATCAAAAAATCTCATTTCCAAAGGATTCTGGGTGATAAGGCAGAAAGTAACCAGAATGTAAAGTACAGAAGTTAGTGAAAAGGAGAAAGTAAAATGTACACATCTATTCACACAAGCATATTGGTAGACCAGTCACTCCAACATGGTAAAATTCCACATCTGCGTGGTGGTGACTCTTGATTTTGTCAAAAATAAAAAGAGACAGAGTTCTAAACTTTCATACTTCTTACAAACATCTTCCATTTCGATCGTCTTGTATATGGGGTGATTTTTTAAATATCTAACACTAAAAGGTTTGTATTTTTTATTATGATAATAAAAACCTACTCTAATAGAGAGAGTTTTTTTGCATTTATTTTTTATTAGCTGAAATAAAAACATGAAATTTTTACTGTACCTTCTCTACACATGGGGAATTAGTCTTTACTGCAAAACATGCTCTATGTGATGTCCTCTCAACTCATTGACTCTGCACGCGAACAAAAAATTTTGCAGTTCAGTTCTTCTATTGTGTGTGGGTTCTGTTTAAACACTTTCTTTTAAATAATCTCACAGATAAAAGTCACGGGGGTTTAGATCTGGTGATGTTGATGGCCATGATAGTCCTTTCTCAGAAAGCGCAGGAAATATGTTGGACAGGACTCTCTGTCGAAAGTATTGTATAATTATCTGAACTGAGAGGATATCTTAACATTTTATCCACTACTGCCCACCAAGTACGCAACATTATCAACGGATTCCCCCCATACCACAAATGAAAAAAGGAGGACTTGAAAACAACAATTTTTTTAACTCTCGTGGTCGCTATGGTGTGAGGAAGAATATGGGACGGCGTTGCCAGACATTATGAGACGTATGATATCACTAAAGCTATAAAAACGCATATATTCCTAAATATGAATGCATTTTATTTCGTTTTAAAATAAAAATCGTTGCTTGGATTTTCGCTTTTAGCCTTATAAGAAGGGCTTTCCCTCAAAATACGTAAATTAGATTATGTAATTTTTGGACAAAAAATAAACGGATAAATAAACAGCCTTGATTAACATAAAAGTAAATTATGGGGAAATGTATTTTTGGCCTCCTAAACTCCCGAATGCCCGCCTTTGCCTCCAAGGTTCCGGATGCCCCCGAGATTTGTAGAGCGGTATGGCCCCGGTTAAGAATCACTGACATAGAGCATGTTTTGAACTTGGAGACTAATTCTCCTTATATAGAGAAAATACAGCAAAGATTTCATGTTTTTATTTCGGTTAATAAAAAATACGAACCTTTTAAAGTGTCACATGTTTAAAAAATCACCCCGATATATAACCTTTGGTTAGCTTCCGCCCGAATTGTTCATTCTGACGAAGGTCAAGCTTTTCACTCCACCTTAGACCTACAGTTTAACGTGGAATCCGAACCACGCCCCATCAGCAAGCCGAGCGTCTTAACCACTAGGCCACCTAGGGTACCCATTTTTCTAGCAACCACTTTCTTTATTGTGTGGAAGGATGAACAGCTGGGTTTTGCTGCGCGCCGGCTGCCGTCGGGTCTCGAACCCGGGGCCGATGGATTCGTAGTCAGCGACGCTAACCACTACACCACCGAGGCATATATATATATATATATATATATATGTGTGTGTGTGTGTGTCTGATCTACCTTGTGAGCAGTCCAGCATGTTCTAACACACGCTTCTCCTCTATTTCTCACTACACGTACTGTACATACATCTTACATACTACACATTCTTTTCAAAATTAAAAGAAAAGTATAGCTTTGAACAGCCTCAAAGACCTTAATTTCGACTCTCTCCTTTTCCTTCTATGGGAGTGTATTTTTGCAGGCATTCGACCTTGACCCCTCCTTCCTGCATAAAATTTTTTTGACAAGAGTAAATAGACACCACGATGATTATTCCCCAAGAACAAATGGCAAAGCTGATTGACTATATGATTAGTTTAAGCTAAAAAAAAGGTCATTTATAGAAATCATCATATTATTTGGTAAATATAGGGTGAAGGAAGGTCACATAATTGAGGTCCTATAATAGTTAACCTGTAACCTATAGGTGAAAGTATCCGCTGTTCAGTATTTTCGACTTAAAAACAAGAGTGCATCATTACTGCTGCCGTCAACCCTTATTAACCCTAGAACACTGAACATATGTTTGAGTCACACAAACACTGAACATGGGTATATTATACCCGACATTGGAAAATAGAAAAAAAATAGTAAATATGCATATTTATTTAAATTAACAATTACACACTAAAGGTAATGCACCTTACTATTACTAAACCTAATATTAACTCTTAACTCATACAAATAAGGTTCGTACTGAATTTAGAAAACAAATATTGAAAAAGCAAAAAAATAAAAAACATTTGAGAAGTTTTTGGATAAAATCACCAAAAAAAAAAACGGCTCCATCAATTTCAACCAAACTTCCCCAAACCCTTCCCAGGTATGCTGCCTCTGCTCACAGGGGGTCTCCAGTACCCAGTCCATGCGCAAACTGTAGGGAAGAGAGGTGGAAACAACACCCTTTTTTAGTACACGAAAAATGGCTTATTATTCACTATAATGCGATTTTAGCCTATGATACCCCCTGTAAATGAGTACTAAGTGATATATGAAGACTATTACAATAAAAATAATAGTTTTAGGTATATTCCTGGAACATTATAACTTACCCCAGCCCCACATGCAGTTGTCAGGGGTCACCACCACACAGTCGACGCGCAAACTGTAGGGAAGAGAGGCAGGAAAAATGGCTTTTTTAGTACACAGCCTTTTTTATAACAAAGCCTTTTTTAGTACACAGAAATGACTACATCACAACAAAATAATGGTTTCAGGTGTATTCCTTGACACTTACCTCAGCCACACACCTAGCAGGGCACGTATCTCTGCTGCTGTTGTCCTCTGCACAGTGGATGTTTTCTTCTTGTACTTGATGGCTACAACATCAATCTTCTGATTGGTCCACTCCACTATTTCATTTATGATATCATCAGACAAAAATAGCTTGAAGCACTGCTCTGGGGTGGTGGCCTGAGCAGCTGCTTGGGTGGGACCGGGCGTGAATGGTGGAATAATGTTCCTTGCTGCTGTTCGTGTTGCTGCGGAGACCTGCGGCCTTGTGTGCCACACAAAGCCTGATTTACTTTTCACTGTTGTCGTGGGAAAAGTAACAAGCAGGTCCTCATCCTCATCACGGCGTCGTCGTCGTCCCCGGCGAGCAGGAGGAGGAGCAGAAGCAGGAGGACGTGCAGCAGCAGGGGTGATAGCAGCAGGGTCATCAGGGTCATCTGAGTAAGCAGAAGGGCCAGCAGCAGGGTAGGAGAAGGGCAACCAGCAGGAGGGTAAGCAGAAGGGCCAGCAGCAGGGTTAGCAGAAGGGCCAGCAGCAGGGGTGGGGTCAGCAGCAGGGGTAGCAGGCGAGGCGGTAGGAGGGGGACGCCTAGTCCTACCAGTCCGACCACGTGCTCCCTTTCTCTGCCTGCGACGGGGTGCTTGGTCTGTGTCAGAGTCACTAGTTTCTATGCCACTACTCATATCCTCTGGTTAGCCACAAAGTCAACATCATTATCACTATCATAAAGCTCTTCATGTTCTAACACATCACTTTCTTCGTCACTATTGAGTCCAAAAAGAATAGCATCCACTTCCTCCTCAGTTGGATTTTTATGGTAATGGGAAGCCATTATGGTGAGGATAACTTACTAATGGTATAATAGTTATCTGAAATATTATTCACAGCCTGAAATGGAAAATAAATAATTAGTACACTGCACTTTGTACACTAACACTGAACTCGGGTATAATACACCCGATTTTTTCTTTTACTATTATCACTGAACTCGGGTATACCGTACCCGATCACATGATTATAGAAAATTCCAGGGCGCGGAGCGGAGCGACATGACCTACCTCTGTCAGGGCTCGGGACAGACTGAAGCTACTAAGGATACCAGCTGCCTGCCTCCACGGGAACACCACGTAATGCGCGTGACGTCATGGCGTTCGGGTATATTATACCCATGTTCAGTGTTCAAGGGTTAAGTCCATATCTATTTGGGAGGCAACCAGAATTTGGACCAGATCCGTGTATCTTAAACACTACCCATCATGTCAATCTAAATTTTCATTTGACAGAGTCTAAACTAGTCTCAAGGTTTAACTGCCTCATGAGGTTCAGAATCAAATTGATTTTCTGAATCTGAGGGTTTCCAAATGAAAAACAGTTAGTTAGGATAGTTGACGGTTCGAGCGAATCGTAAACTGTTTATTGCAGTCTTTCCTAACCGGGGAGCCGCCACATTTTAGGAAAACCACAAAAATAACTAGTTAAAAATTCAAAATGTACTCATCATATGCAAATTTCAAATTAAACAAAAACAGTCATATTTATCACGTTCATGAGGAAAATACATTGGGCTCAATTTCAAATTACATGTGTGATACTCAGGGGCTAGAAAGAATACAGATGACACTCAGAGCCTTGAATGAGAAGCGATTGGGAAACATGGTTTTTAGTGAGTTTTTATACTCTCTGAAGGTTTGTGTGATGAATCGTGATAAGACGTAAGTGTTTCACTTGTAAAGATTACAAAATAAAGCTCAGTTCTAGTTTATTTTATGACCTGAATCTGCACACTCGAGCTAAGTGAACCGTAATTAATTCTATAAATCGTGGTCACCAAAAGGTACCGACAGGTACTTATACTCGTAGTTATTTATGTGCCACCATATCAAATTTTATTTCGTTATGTATGTAAGAATTTAAGTACTTTTATTTTATAATTATATTATTCATTAATAATTATATAAATTTTAAGTATATATATATATATATATATATATATGAAAATTATTTCACGAAAGTAACACGTGAATAATATTTAAAATGAAAAGAACCACGAAGGAAAAGGAAACAGAGCACCACCTTGTGTTTCCTTTTCCTACGTGGTTCTTTTCATCATATATATATATAAACAGGCAGAAGGTTGGAACAAATCTAAATATCTGATACCTTTAGTCACTGCAAATTGACAGAAAATTAGGACAAATTTGTGTTCAGCGAAATGTTTAAGTTTCCTTCAAAGCAGAGGTTTCCAACCTTTTTAGTTCGACGTATCACGTTTTGCCCCTATGCATTTCAAAGTACCACTATTATGGAAAGAAAGAAGGTGCATGTACCTCTTAATCAAAACCGAAGAGAGGAGACTGTGGTGTTGAATCTTAAATTTTCAGGCTCATCTAAAGAGTTATGTTTATTCTAATGACCTTAGTAGTATAGGCGAAAAATGTTAGAGTGCAATGCAATTGCAAATGTTGCAAGAGTGCCAGCCCCCAACCCCCATAGTGCCAACCCCCACCCCCTATTTGTTGCAAGGCACCCCAAAAGGGGGTTGCAACAAGGGTTATACAACTTGGAGGCGGAGTTATCCCCCAAGCTCCAATGAACCCTTTGGGGGTATGCAACTTGGAGTTATCCCCCAAGCTGAAATGAACCCCCCAAAGGGGGAAACCTAACCTAAGAGAGAGGAGAGAGGAGAAGTGCTCGCCCGGCAGGAACCAAGCGCATATTAAGACTTCAGACGAAACGCTGCTATCTTATAGGACCCCCTAATCAGCCAGTTGGCATAATCAGCCAGTGCCTGCGGGCATCAACAGCCAGTTGGCTAAATCAGCCAGTGCCTCCGGGCATCATCAGCCAGTTGGCACAGTGTACACACCCATCACGTTTATGTGCGTCAAACTGTAAGGTGGAAGTTCGAGACCCGGCGCGGCTAAGATACCCAGGGCGCCCTAATGATCAGAAAAAAGAAAAAAGAAAAACAATTGGGTTCGAGACCGGGCGCGGCTAAGATACCCAGGGCGCCCTAATGATCAGAAAAAAGAAAAAAATTGGGTTCGAGACCCGGCGCGGCTAAGATACCTAAGGGCACCCTAATGATCAGAAAAAAAATGAACTTTTCTTATATATATATATACACAGTTATATTTATCTTCGGTGCATCCTTCAACGGTTCTTAGGGGCCGGACTCCGTTATAGCATCACTCGAACATGTTTATTTCTCTCTCTCATATATATATATATATACACACTTCCCCGTTTAAAAGTAGGTCTATCCACGGTTCGTAGGGGTAGTACCCGTTTTTGCAACACTCGATCATGCTCTTTATTTCTCTCATATATACACTCACCCGTTTTAAAGTAGGCCTAAGTTGGAGAGTAAATCTTCGAACAATTCGTACGGAAGGCAAAGGCGAGCCTATATATGCAAATTTCCGGAAAAAAGTTCATCTACAAATTCGTGTAAGCACTTCCCCGTTTTAAAGTAGATCTAAGGTGGAGGCGAGGCCGCTCTCTCTCTCTCTCTCTCTCTCTCTCTCTCTCTCTCTCTCTCTCTTTCTCTCTCTCTCTCCATCCATCTCTGTCTCTCCCTCTCTTAGAAGGCCTTTGCTAAGGTACCTCACCGCCGGCTAATGGCCGAAGTGCGCGCGCTGGGTATTGGTGGGGAAGTAGGTAGGTGGATTGGAAACTGGCGAAAAATGCCACAAAGTTAATCCCTTTCGTTAGGCTACAATCGACGCTTACGTGACGCAGGTTCAAAGATGTCTATTTTAGAAGCATGTTTAGTTCAAATGATAACCCAACTCGCAACAATGGTTAGAAGTTGGATTTGAAACGATTTAGGACTAGTATATGTGGGAATTACTTTAACACGTTGATAGTTTAAGATTAAAACATAAGAAAACTCTGCAGGAGTTCGCTTGCACGGTGTCTCTGTGAGCAAGGTAAATATAGAGCTATTATATATTCTCCACTTTCCTGTAAAATTTCCTTGGCTACTTTTCCAGGGTCAAGGTATTTTCTTCAACCTTTTTCCGTACCTGCCTCTGGCAGGCAGGGAGGGAGCGGAGGGTGGGGAGAGAGCCTTCTACTTTTCTATCCAGTTTTCTACTACTGCTAGGATAGTTGAAAGAAAAATAAACTTTTAATAACAGGAACAGTTCCTTGGTGGATCAGTTCAAGAAAAGGTTAGACCAAATCTTGCACACTATTTGAGTGTGTAGAAAATTTTCCCTGGCACCCGTTGCCATTGGTACCTCCTCGGTATGGGCCGCAAGGCCTTTTGAGGTACTTCTTTTCCTTGTAACTCCTTCCTTGTAACTCTCTCTCCACCCATCCCTCTATCCCTCCATCCTTCCCTCTCTCTCTCTCTCTCTCTCTCTCTTCTGGATGTTGTAAACTTTATACTTGGGGTGTGACAGCCCTCTCTCTTTCGGGAGGGCGGGTGAAGTATGTTGTACAATCCCGTCCCGTGGGTTACTAGGACCCCATCCCATCCTTAGTCTGTCCTTTTAGCTTACGTTAAGGATGTTCTCTGACTGAAAAAAAAAAAAATCTTTTAGTATTAAGTCTTTTTCTCTTCTTTTACTATTAGGACCCTACTGCTACCTCATGCGTGGGAAGAGAGGCTTTGGAACCTCTATAAATAACACCATTTAACGCTCGTAGGTTGTGAGAGACTGGGATGGAGGGGTCCCAGGCGTAGGGGCGCGATGAATGGAGTGTGGCTAGTGCCCCGTTAAGCCCATTCCTAACGCGTAATGGCCTGACCAGCCCCCTGCGACCGTTCTTTGGTGACCAATTGATGGTGCTTGGCTGTACTGCTCTGAGGTGAGAGAGCTTTACTGCCCAGCTGGCTGCCAGGCCAGCGTAAAGTCTCGGGCGTAGCCTCTGGGTCTGGTGGGATATCCCTTGAACACTGGATTCTAAGAGTCTGGCCGCTTGTGAGTGACTAGTAAGACTTAGTAAGGGGCTGCATCTCGCTGTCGCTCCTGGCGGGAAATCCGTGACGCCTGCGTCGCGAGTGTTTGTCAGTTGGTAGCTGCGACACGTTTGGGACTGTCCGGCCCTGGGGAGACCTTTGGTCGGTGCGGCAGCAGCGAGAGGTGTAGTCTTCTGGAAGGGATGAACGTCACTTGCAAATAGGTGGATGCGTCTACGCGCGGGAAGAATTCACCCCCCTCCTTTTTTATATACTGGTCAACGTTTTTGATAGTTTTCATTGCTAGAACGCTTTATCTTATTCAGAGTATTCAGAGTTCGAAAAAAAAAAAAAGTTACAATGACTGGACCGCAGAAACTGAAGGCTGAATGTGCGAGGTGTGAAGTAAACCAGTGGGTGACGAACTTCAAAGAAGCCTGCTTCGCGAAGATCAACCACTCCAGCATGTGCCGCTTTTGCGAACTCATGCGGTTTTACGAGAAGCTAGAGGAGAGGGTCCGGCTGCTCGGCTGTTGGAGGTGCGGCGGTCACTGACGCGGCTGCGCCCTCCACCCGGAGCTCATTGATAGGATAGCTGCCATGGAAAGGCGGTCCAGCGATGGACTGGACAGGGCTCGGGACCGCGGAGAAAGGTAGAGGTGCAACCGGGGACTAGGGTACAAAATCAGTGTGAAGAATCGCCAGCGACCCACGTGGAATGCACGGAACCGCGGCGCAAGGTGGAGGGCGTAAAGAAGGGGCTGATAGAGAAGGGTGGGAAGGGGTCGATAGAGAAGGGTGGGAAGGGGCCGAAAAGAAAAAAGGGTGGGAAGGGGCCTACTGATGGCCCAAAGAAACCGAAGGATGTAGCTACCGGTCGGGGTGGGTCGGTGGTGTAACTGCGTCTATGGGTGGCGACGGGTTTCGAAAGGTCTCGGGCAAGAAGGCTGCGAAGCCGAAGCCTGAGACCCCAGTTGCCCCTGTCAGGACCTCCAACCGCTTTAGTCTCCTGTGCTCGAAGGAGGAAGACACCGTTTTGATTGGGGACTCGCAGATCAGGGGCCAGGAGAAGTACTTTGCTTCTGCAAACCGGGATGGGAGGAAGGTAAGGTGCTTACCTGGGCGGGGAACGGCGCACTTAAGGAAGGAGGTAGAGAAGGTGCGCGTGGCTAGTCGGAGGACTGCGATCGTTGTCCACGCTGGTGGCAACGACCTGTTCCTCAAAGGCGGTAGGGTAGGTCTTACAGAAGGGATCATCACCGAGATCATGTCTCTTGCGGATGATCTAAAACTGAAGACAGACAGGGGAATGTTAATGGGTATTTTACCGCGAATGAATGCCAGTGACCACGCGCTCAGTAAGGTCATTGGCATCAACGAGAGGGTGCAAGACTTGTGCGTCCCGCTGGGCGTGAGGTTTATTGACCCCTTCGACGCATTTTCGGTAGGTGGGACCTTTACCAGAGGGATGGTGTCCACCTCAATAACAAGGGTAAAGGTGTGCTAGGCGCGCTGCTCGACCGGCACCTATACAGAATGGTGAGGTCGAGTCCGGGGAGAGATGATGGGCCCCCACCGGGGAGATGATGATGAGCCGGTGGCGGACGTACCTTCAACTGAAGGGTGCGTCCAGGTACAGGTGGGTGACCCTCCTTCCACGTTGGAGGGGGCTCAGGCTCCTGCGGAAGTTGCCCCCTCGTTAGTGAGGGGCTCTTCAACTCCCGACAGCCCTGGCTGTTCGGGAAACGGGTCGTGCTAGGGGGCGGTCAGAATAGGGAAGGCTCCCTCCGTGCAATGCTTTTTAATGCTAGGTCGATTAGGAACAAGTTTTGCGAGCTACGGGCGCTCTTAGCATCAGAATACCAGGATATCGTTGCTATCACCGAGTCCTGGATTCATACTGATCGTAGGGACTACGTTGGGGAGTTCGAAATTCCCGGGTATAGAATGTTTCGCAAAGACCGCACCCGTGGGAGGGGGGTGGGGTACTAATATACCAGGGACACGTTGAGTCCGGTTGACTGCCAGTTCCGGTCGGAACGGGAGCTGCTTGGCGTCGATCTGAACGTGGGAGGGACGACTATAGGTTAATCTTGGTGTACAGACCTCCGCATCTCCTCCTCGAGGAGGATACAGCCCTGTACACCGAACTCAGTAGCCTGCTAGGGGATAGGGTGGTGTAGTTTTAGGAGACTTCAACTGTCGCGGCATAAAGTGGGAAGACAGGACTGCTGATGCTGAAGGGAGGAGGCTAGTTGACTTTGCTGATGAGAACTTCCTCACTCAGTGGGTCAATGAGCCTACACGAGGCGAAAGCGTTCTAGACTTAGTATTCACGACCGAAGACAACCTCGTCACTGGCCTCACCGTTGACGAATCGTTGGGCGGGAGTGATCACGGTCTGATTAGGTTCCGTGTGTGCGTCCCTCGGGTGAAGCGTAGTAACTCGAGAGGCAGTAAGCTCGATCTCCGGCGGGCGGACTTTGTTAGCCTCAGGGATAGCGTAGGTGAGATGGGGTTAGAGGTCGGCGGCGATGTTGAGGGAGTGTGGAGTGCATTCCGGGACGAGTTTATGGTGCTGCAGTCTGCTGCCATACCCTCAAAACCGGTCACCCCTGCTTCAACGCAGCCTAAGTGGTTCAATCGTGACATCGCTTCGGCTATCCGAAATAGGAAAGTAGCGTATAGGAGGGCGAAGGCCAATCGTTCCCATGAGAACACTGAAGCGTATGTCCGCCTGTGTAGGGAAGTGAAGGCGAAGGTTAGACTAGCGAAACGTAACGAAGAACTACGGGTGGCAAGCCTCTGCAAGGGGAACCCTAAGGAGTTCTTCAGTTATGTTAATAGTAGAAAGCCCATTAGAAGACCGAAGCGGCGTTCTGCGGACCTCCGACGCGGACATCGCCAATGTGCTTAATGAGTACTTTGCGGGAGTGTTCACCAGGGAGGACACCCGCATCATCCCCGAGCCAGGCGTGAGGCACGAAGGTGCTGGCCTGGATAGTGTTCGATGTACCGCGACAGTCGTTGCCGATAGAATAGACAAACTGAGCGCGTTTAAGGCTCCTGGGCCAGACCAGTTTCTCCCCAGAGTGTTGCGGGAGGTGCGCGACCAGGTGGCTCCCCACCTGGCTACAGTCTTCAACAAATCGTTGGAGACGGGCCAGGTGCCTGGTGACTGGAGGGAAGCCAACGTGACCCCTATCTTTAAGAAAGGGGATCACGAAAGTCCAGGGAACTATCGTCCCATTAGTCTCACTTCAGTTGTAGGTAAATTATTAGAGGGGATAATAGCGGATAGGATCGTTGACCATTTGGATTCCTACAAGCTGCTTGGGGACTCCCAACATGGGTTTAGACGGCATAGGTCGTGTCTCACCAACTTGCTCGAGTTTTTCCACGTCATGTTGAGTGAGTATGATAAGAGTAGGGCGATTGATATACTTTATCTCGACTTTCAGAAAGCCTTTGATAAGGTACCTCACCGCCGGCTAATGGCGAAAGTGCGCGCGCTGGGTATCGGTGGGGAAGTAGGTAGTGGATTGAAAACTGGCTGAAGAATAGGCGGCAGAGGGTTGTAATTAAAGGGCTAGTTCGGGTTGGGCCTCGGTCACTAGTGGGGTTCCTCAGGGTTCCGTTTTGGGGCCACTGTTGTTTATCATTTACATAAATGATATCGACGGTGGCATCGTCAGTCGGATCGCCAAATTCGCTGATGACACCAAGCTTGGGGCCAATGTTGGGACGCCGAAGCGATCGAGCAACTGCGTGCGGACCTAGGTAGGATAGGAGAGTGGTCCGAAAAATGGCAAATGCCGTTTAACTTGGGTAAATGCAAAGTGATGCACATTGGCTATGCCAATCCCAAGTCGGACTACTCGATGTTGGGGAGTAATATCGAGGCGACTGATTTGGAAAAGGACTTGGGTGTGCTAATTAGCAGCGACCTTAAGTTTACCAAACAGTGCGTAGAGGTGGAAAAGAAAGCCCAGAAGCTGTTGGGTTATATCAGGAGGCAATTTCAGTTTCGGAACAAGGAGATTGTGCTCTCTCTGTACAATTCCCTGGTTCGGCCGCACCTGGAGTATGCTGTGCAGTTCTGGTCGCCCACCCTCAGGAAAGATATTGAGAGGCTGGAGCGAGTGCGAGGGCCACAAAGTTAATCCCTTCCGTTAGGCATATGGGCTACAATCGACGGTTACGCGCCCTGAACTTGTTTTCGCTGGAAACTCGGAGGCTGCGCGGTCAACTGATCGAGGTTTTCAAGCTCTTACGCGGGTTCAACGATGTCGATTTTAGAAGCATGTTTAGTTTAAATGATAACCCAACTCGCAACAATGGTTGGAAGTTGGATTTGAAACGGTTTAGGACTAGTGTGTGTGGGAATTACTTTACGTATAAGATCTGTGACACGTGGAACAGGTTACCTTCAGAAGTTGTGAACAGTTCCTCTGTGGATCATTCAAGAAAAGGTTAGACCAAATCTTGCACACTATTTGAGGTGTAGAAAATTTTCCCTGGCACCCGTTGCCATTGGTACCTCCTCGGTATGGGCCGCAAGGCCTTTTGAGGTACTTCTTTTCCTTGTAACTCCTTGTAACTCCTTGTCTCTCTCTCTCTCTCTCTCTCTCTCTCTCTCTCTCTCCTCTCTCTCTCTCTCTCTTAAAAGTGGCTCTAAGGTGGGGCGTAAAGCTTCGAACAATCGTACGGAAAGCAAAAGTGAGTCTATATATGTAAATTTCTGGAAAAAAGTTCATCTGAAAATTCTGAAAATTAGTACAAGAAATGTACACAAAATTTATAATCACATCAAACTGTATTAACACAGCCTCTGCGATTTCTCATATTTATTCTTTTAAATTATTTTATATCAATGTAATGTAAACCCCGTTTAGTCCTTTATATATATATATATATATATATATATATATATATTAGGTCATCCCATAAGTAATGCGGCATTTTTTATTTTTTTTTTTTCCATTTTTATCATTATTTTACGGATAGAAATCAAACATCTCTTTGAAGTTATTTATATTTAAATAAATATTTATTTAAATATAATATAACTTCAAAGAGTTGTTTGATTTCTATCCGTAAAATAATGATAAAAATTGAATTTTTTTTTTTTTTTAAATGCCGCATTATGTATGGGATGACTTAATATATATATATATATCTTCGTTCACATTTAAAAATAAAATCTCTCTCTCTCTCTCTCTCCATCCATCTCTCTCTCTCTCTCCATCCATCCCTCTATCCCTCCATCCTTCTCTCTCTCTCTCTCTCTCTCTCTCTCTCCATCTCTCTCTCTCTCTCCACCCATCCCTCTATCCCTCCATCCTTCCCTCTCTCTCTCCACCCATCCCTCTATCCCTCCATCCTTCCCTCTCTCTCTCTCTCTCTCTCTCTCTCTCTCTCTCTCTCTCTCTCTCTCTCGGTCGAATACAGAAACGATAAACAGAGCGCTTCACCACGAATGGGATATCTGGGAAGGGATTTCGTGATATTGGAAGCTATATGTTTATGGTGCCTTGAAAGGGAAGGATATTTAATTACCCATGAAGGAATGACAAAGATGTGATGTTAAATACGATATCGTACGAACTGAAATGGCTCGACGCTGGTTATGTATAATTTAAAATGCATATCTAGTCGCAAATCTTGGAAAACCGAGAACAATAATCACATCAAACTGTATTAACTCAGCCTCTGCCATTTCTCATAATTATTCTTTTAAATTATTTTATATCAATGTAAACCCCGTTAAGTCTTTCATATATATCTTCGTTCACATTTAAAAATAAAATCTCTCTCTCTCCATCCATCCATCTCTCTCTCTCTCTCTCTCCATCCATCCCTCTATCCCTCCATCGTTCCATCTCTCTCTCTTCCTCTCTCTCTCTCTCTCTCTCGGTCGAATACAGAAACGATAACCAGAGCGCTTCGCCACGAATGGGATATCTGACACGCCCTGGATTAACCCTCCCGTTAACTTAGAAGACTTATCAATGTAAACCCCTTTAATTCCTTCATATATATATATATATATATATCTTCGTTTACATTTAAAAATAAAATATATCTCTCTCGAATACAAGATCGAAAAGCAAATCGTTTCACGTCTCTCCACGAATGGGACATCTGGCATGCCTTGGATTAACCCGCCAACTGACCTAGAAGGTCTAACCAGCCATTTGGTATAATTAAATAATAATAATAGCGTTTTTATATACATCCGAAAGAATTAAATAAAACACCACCACATCACTCTTTGTTTAGACAAATTATTGATTCCAATTTCACAAAATACATTGAAAATAAATATACATTCCTATACAAGCGGGGGAATATACGCGGACTTGTCCTGAAAAAAATAAACAACAACAATCAGCACACCTATAAAGAATATAAAATTTTGGTGCTCTATATATATATATATATAGAGCACATTTTTTATTACCTTCTTTTAAAATCAGCGCGAAATAAAAATTTGACTGCGAAAATGCTCGCCTAATTAAAAGCTGGACAATGGAAGGGTATAAACATTTATGGAAAATAATATATAAATATTTAAAATAATCTTCGTTCTGAAAATTTCGGTGTTCTGCGGAAGCGAAAGATAATTTCAAATTAAAAATCCAATAAATAATCTTTTCGCAGGAGCTTATATCTCTCTCATATATATACACTTCCCCGTTTAAGAGTAGATCTATCCACTGTTCGTAGGGGTAGGACCCCGTTATTGCAACACTCAATCATGCTGTTGATCTGTTTATTTCTCTCATATATATATACTATATATATATATATATATATATACACTCCCCCGTTTAAAAGTGGGGCTAAGGTGGGGCGTAAAGCTTCGAACAATTCGGACGGGAAGCAAAGGTTAGTCTCTATATGTAAATATCCGGAAAAAGGTTCATCTAAAAATTCGTGTAAGCACTTCCCCATTTAAAAGTGGGTCTAAGGTGGAGTGTAATGCTTCGAACTACGATTTCACTGGTAAAATTACAATTGTCTGTAAAAATCTGAAATCACTACAGAAATTAGTACAAGAAGTGCGCAACTATATAACCAGAAACAATTCCATCCACCATTTTACCTTCCACCGTTTTAAAAGGAGAGTAATTTACACGTCGTCTACCATCACTTGGTCTCGAACACAGGTGGAGGAACGACTCAACCGAACCATGCCTAGTGGTGGGACACTAGCTTGACCTTCATGTGTAGAGAGACAAACAAGTGCTATTTGATCTTCATCACGTATTTAAATATATATATATATATATATATATATATATATATATATATATATATATATATAAATAAATAAATAATTATATTAAAATTCGTTCTGAAAATTGGAATGTAAAGCTCTAGTCATGCGTGAATTAACAAGTTGATGTTAATGTGTGTGTATATATATATATATATATATATATATATATTAGTGTGGACCGGATATCCGTGTACACATATGAGGATATCCGCATCATTTTTACCATCCGCATCCACATCCGCACTTCTGACTGCGGATGTTATGCGGATATTACCTCTAATAAATTATGCAATTTACAATTAAATTAGTTTATAAAGTAGCTTATAAGGCCCAGTCATGCATATTTCATGAAAAGAATTAATTATTAATGAACAGACAAATATATAAACCTCACAATATAAATACCTGGTAAAAGAAAATTGAATGAAACTTCTTTTATTGAATTTTCAGCGGCTGAACCTCTTGAGAGTTATTGTTTTTATCATAATGAAACCATTAATATTAATTTTAATTCTTATGCATTGCCTGCCATAACAGTAATATCACAAAATTTGAAAATTTTTGTCTTATATTCATAATTCTATATATTGATAGATTAACTAAATATCCGCATCCACAGATGTTGAAAAACTGATATCCGGTCAACCACTATTTTACAATCAGTGAAGCTATCAGTTTGGCGGAAAGTGATAGATAACATCGAATTTAAAATGTGAACAACAAACTTGGGTCTTTTGAGCGATTGAGATGTATTTCTATACCCAACGGTTAATGGGTTGGGTTCCCTCTCACAATTTTTAAAAAATTATTTTACGTAAACGCAGAAGCCGGTATATAAATATATATATATATTATATATATATATATATATATATATATATATATATATATATGTATATATATATATATATGTATATATATATTTCTCTTACCAAAACCAATACGACCTTCCCAGATGTCCAGTTTTAATCCCCAATGTCACTAATCCCTCATGAAAATGAGAGCAAATTCATTAACACAGATTATTACAGGAAATCCGCGTCGGTATGAATAAAAATGTTTCAGTGCTTCGTCTCGGACAAGAAATTTAAGTACGTTAATTTGCGACATTTTCAAGCTTCAGTTATTTCTAAATTAATCAACCTGCGATATATTAAGCATATGCACAATGAGCTCCATAAATATTAATGAAACGATATTGATTATTTTCCAAGCAGAATTTCTCTCTCCCTCTCTCTCTCTCTCACTCTCTCTCTCTCTCTCTCTCTCCCGGGAACATAATACAACCTAACCTTGTGTAGCCTATCCTAGTCTGACTTATTGTTTAACCCTTTAAGCCCTGAATTTTGCAGGGTTAAGTTATGAATGCGTGTATTTGAAACGTTAGCGATTTGTACCGTTCGTCCTTAAAGAGTTAAGATTCAAATTGATTGTCAAACGCTGATATTATAACCTTCCCGTCTAAGAAATTATTTACTTTTATTAATAGTAAAATAAATGCATTGGTATTACAATTTACAATGACATACAGAACTTCCCTCTCCACTCTCTCTCTCTCTCTCTCTCTGTCTCTCTCTCTCTCTCTCTCTCTCCCCCGGGACATAATATAACCTAACCAAACGTGGCCTAACCTAGCCTAACTTATTGTTAAGATTCAAATTGAATGTCAAACGCTGATATTATAGCCTCCCCGTCTACAAAAATTATTTACATTTATTAATAGTGAAATAAATACATTGGTTTTACAATTTACAGTGACATAAACAATTGTTAAGCTTGATTATTTATTTTATTCAATTTGGCCCTCAAACTTTAGACATTACTGGACTCTTATTAAAAATAAAACATGTTTCTCACTCCTCCACAAACCACTCTACCGTTGAGATGCAATGTATAACCGTATATAAATATACATATATATATATAAATAATTATATATACATATATATATATATATATATATACATTCTATTTTTATATTTTACTAACACCGATATCGAAATTTAATTGTTAGTCCTCACCGCACATCACTACATCACCTGACGTGAGAAAGGTCAGATTTAAATACTCATGGTTATTATTTGATCTAGTGATTGAAATTATGCAAGGTTTTGTCACATATACGCTCATAGAAACCGGAACCAAACACCAGCGGGTGTAATTTCCGTTTTATTAACAAAGTATAGTAATAACTAATTAATCATTTAACAAAACGGTAAATATGTCGAGGTTTCAACTTGATTTTAAACGAACTACATTCACAATATTTTTTATCTCAGCATTTAAATGATTCCACAGTTTTAATCCATTGAAATGGGCAGTTTTTGAGATGAAACAATCTGTATTTGAGGAATAACAAGCTTTGGCCTATTTTCTGATCTGATATGAGAGGGTTTCTTGATGATTACAAAATCTATTTACCCCATGGAGATAAGCGCGATAGTATTCTAAACAATGCCTAACATAAGATTTTATATAAATTACAGATGCTGGAAGTATTGAAAAAACGTGCAAGACAACAGGTCGCTCCTCCAACAAGCCAGATGAAGAGTGTAAGAGAGAAGCTCACTACTCCACCAAGCCAGGCTTAGAGACGGGGTCACCTATCCGAGCCTAACCTAACCTAACCTATGCATACCCTAGCCGGTACCCACCGGGGCATAATAATAACCTCGCAGCTTACCGGTTATAATAAAACCATACCCAGCGTAGCGGTACCACCATAACACCAAACCTAACCTAAGCCTAAACTAACCTAGCATTTTAACCTGTCCTCTATGAACAACTTGCTCCTACACAAGCCACAACAGGATAATATTAGCCGCATGAATGAAATAGACTAAATATAAATCGAAAGAAAATTAATCAAATGTATGTATGTATACGTGTATATGTATACATTATGTATGTGTGCGTGGGCGTATATATATATATATATATGAATATAGAGAGAAAATATATAAGAGTATATATATATATATAATATATATATACACAAACTCAGAATGGTTCCCTGAGAACATTAATGTTAAACACAGACCGTGCATGGAACAAGGAACTCTTCTGGGAAAATTAAATCCACTATAGTGTATTTAATTTTCCCAGAAGAGTTCCTTGTTCATGCACGGTCTGTGTTTAACATATATATATATCTATATGTAAAATAAGAATGGGGATCATATAAGGGATATAAATAAAATAAAATTATATCGTATGAAAAACACATACTTTAAAAGTAATAATAATAATAATATAATAATAATAATAATATAATGGTGATAAGGCTCAATGATACTTACAGTAAAGAGGAGGGGGGACTAAATTATCTCCAGTTTGTGTAAAGAAAGACTGAGAACGTAGGACACTCATTACGACTGATACAGGTAAGAAGCACTATCTTGGGAAGGAGACAAAAATATGCGGTGCAACATGCTCCCGAAGAATCATGCACCAGGACTGAAAATCAACTCGTTTAATTTAAAAACATTTGTTTAATAAACTTCAAAAGAATTTCACACCCAAAGAATTTCATTTAACAATTTCACAACCAAAAGAATTAAAACACTTTATTAATAACACCGGTCTGCATGAAAATCGATTTCTTTATTTTGAGTTGTGATTCTGAAGCAGTTCGCTACGCTGAATTCAGAAATGATACCAGTTTTTTTCTATCACCCACAGTTTTAAAGTATTAGCAAAACAATTTTGGGGCGTTTTGTAATTTTTTACCTTTTTTCTTTAATTAATTTATTTTTTCATATGTTTCAGATAGATAATTCTAACATTACGTCTTTAAAATTTTAATAATGGCTTCTAGAGGATGTATCCATAGTCCAGACATATTTTGTTATATTTGTGGTCGGTATGTTGTAAAACAAAGGACAAATGTAACGACCTTCATTAAGAGAGCTTATCATGCTCATTTTGGAATTAAATTAGGAGATCAAGACAAATGTCGGGCTCCACACAAGGTTTGTCTTACGTGTGTTGCGGCACTAAGGAATTGGAGCAAAGTTAAAAAGAAAAGTTTGCCATTTGGGATCCCTATGTATGGCGCGAGCCTAGAAACCATACCGACGACTGCTACTTCTGTTCTTGCAATGTTAAAGGTTATAATGCAAAGAATAAAGAGAGCCTTCAAACCCAAGTCTTCCATCTGCAATAAGGGCGGTACCCATGGTCCAGAAGTTCCATTTCCCGTCCACCCAGAGTCTGGATCAATACAATTCAGATTCGATTCAGCTCCAAATCCGACAATGATAATGTTTATGAACAGCTAACAGCTGACCGAGACCTCCTAAACCATTAACCCAAGCCGAACTAAATGACTTAGTCAGGGATTTGAATCTGCCTAAGGACTCTGCAGACTTTTGGGGTCTAGATTGCAGGAGAACAATTTATTGGCATCCGACACATACTTCGCTTGGTACAGAAATCGTGAGAAAGATTTCGTGCCTTTTTTCGAATAAGATGGTCCCTTGGTATTTGCAAGGACATCACAGGATTAGTGTGCAAGCTAGGCATCGAATACCAAACCAGTGACTGGAGGTTGTTTATAGATTCCTCTAAAACCAGTCCAAAGGAGTGTTACTGCAAAACGGTACAAATATGCATCAATCCCAGTGGCCCATTCTACTCATTTAAAAGAGACCTATGATAACGTGAAACTGCTTCTGGAAAAAATTCAGTATCAAAATCACAGATGGATATTGTGTGGGGTCTCAAAGTCCTTTGCATGTTACTTTGGGCAGCAATCAGGATACACTAAGATGCCATGTTTTATCTGCGAATGGGATAGTCGAGCGCGTGACCAGCACTGGAAGAGGGAAACTTGGCCTCCTAGAGAGAATCTTACCCCAGGATCAAAGAACATTTTACATGAACATCTAGTTGAACCAAATAAAATCCTCCTACCACCCTTGCACTTAAGTTAGGCTTGATGAAGCAGTATGTCAAAGCATTGAATAGAGAAGGTGAGTGTTTCAAGTACATTTGTTCAAAATATCCAAAGATTAGCTACGAGAAAATAAAGGAAGGTGTTTTTATAGGTCCTCATTTCCTGAACACAATGACCAATAAAGAAAAAGAAGCATGGCTTGGTTTCAAAGATGTTGTTGAAAACTTCTTGGGAAACTACAAAAGCCAAAATTATGAAAGACTGGTGGAAAATATGCTTAAAAGGTTTTGCGCCTTAGGCTGCAACATGAGCCTGAAAGTTCACTTCTTATTTTCGCATCTTGACCGTTTTCCCGAAAATCTCGGAGATGTCAGTGAGGAGCAAGGGGAACGATTTCACCAGGACATCAAAACCATGGAAAGAAGATATCAAGGAAGATGGCATACAAATATGATGGCGGATTACTGCTGGTGTCTGCAACGAGATCAGCCTAACGCACAGCATAAGAAAACATCAAAGAAACACCGGTTTAGTCGTCATTAGTCAGATCTACCTTCGTAGTCTTGTCTTTGGAATAAGTCCTGAAATGTTTGCAAGTAAAGAATGTAAATATATTTTGTTTCTTTCAGTTATTTTTTTATTCTTTCATAAACAAGCAATATGCTTGTCGAAGAGCTAGGAGCTATTTAATTCTGCTTTAATTAGGTTTTACTCTATCACCTAAAGATTTCGTGCTACAAGGGGTGTTGTAATACCTCATCTGTCCCCAAATGTTAACCACCCATTGATGGGAGGGGAGAGAGTATTTTGCTGGAAACGGGACTGGTTGTTATATATATTTACCCTACATTATTATGTAAGCGTTACTGTAGTCTATAACAACAAAATTTGTGGTTTAGCATGTGCAATCCAATGTTGGTCTCGATAAGATGGTTCACATTTGGGGATAAATGGGGGATTTATGACACACTCTGTAGTAAGAAAACCATACGTGGTAGGGAAAAACTAACTATATTTCTGAGATGAGCGCATTCAAATTATATAGAATCACCAACTAGTTTGTAAAAATCGATCGACAAGTTTTCAAATGTGTACTGGTGTAATTTCACTCATTGCTTAATTCAAAAAGCGATTAACTTCACTTCAGAGTCCCATGATTCATGTAATTTATCCATTTCAACTCCTTGCTGAAGATTTCCATTAAATTATATAAAGTACTTTTTTATCACATCCACAATCTGTTTGAAAGTTTATCCAGAGTCCTTAATTCACGTAATTCCCATTATCACAATTTCACTACCAAAAGAATTAAAACAATTTATTACTAATTTCACTCACTGCTTAACACTAGAACGGCTGAGGTGTCGAAATCGACACCTTCAAAATTTTAACTTTATATTTTAAGGGTACTCCCCTCATTTAGTTCAGTGAACTTTTGTGACAATTATTATTTTTTCCTTATACAGGCACGAACATGGTTTGCATCAAAAAAAAATATTTGTATTTTATTAAATAGCGAAGTACTACCTCAAATGGCCGGCGTGTCGAAAACGATACCTGTTAATGTTTATCAACAAGAGATGAAATTATCTTTTTATTTATGCTATTTCTCGTAGATAACTGAAACGAAGGTACGATACGTGCATCAGTTGTGGGCGGAGCTTATTAGCTCCTCCCACCATTCACGCTTTGATGTGTTTTAGTTTCGTGCGAACAATTATCCTGGGTGCACATGATTTTTCACAGAAGTTATTGAAAATAATGGCAACTAGAAAAAAGGTTGTGACTACTGAGCAAGTCATGGAAGCTTTATTAGAATCTGGAGATGATATACCCACAGTGAAAGTGACTATGATACAGATTCCTCTCAAACTAGTGATAATGGCTCTAATTCTAGCGAGTCTTCTGAATCTACCTTTGATGACATACAAACGCAGGAAGTTAGGCTATCGATGATGGACGATAATAAAGAAGTTGTAATGCGCTATGGAATTGTTTGGAAACCCCTTACAAGTTCAAGACTTGGACGGGCAAAGCAGGCTGCAGTATTCAGAGCTTCCCCCGGTGTACCTAATGCCATACGAAACAAAATTTCCGAATTTCTTTACATGGCATGGAAACTGTTCATAAATGAAGCTATGCTAAGAAGGATTCTAATTGCACAGTCACGAAGGAGAAACATGCAACCAAGCTGGACTCTATCTATAGAGAAAATGGAAGCCTTCATTGCATTGGAATATGCTCGTGGCTAATATGCTAAGAATCACAGTGCTGACTTCCTTTGAGCAAACTATATGGTCCCAGTATTTTCAAAGAAACTATGTCAATAGGTAGCTACAAAGAGATCAGAAAACTTCTTCGATTTTAACTAAAAACACTTCATCAGAAAGAATAAACATGACAGATTCACACACCTAAGAGATATTTTTGAGCAGTTTGCTGAAATTGTAAGAACAACTATGTACCTGAATTTAGCTTGACGATTGATGAGCAGCTTTTGCCCATGAAAAATCGGTGTCCATTTATTGTATTTATGCCTAATAAACCTCATAAATTTGGCATGAAATTTGGATACTGGCTGAAGTGGAAACGAAATACGTTGTGAGCATAATCCCTTATTTAGGAGCCAAGAAAAGAGTCAAGACAAGGCCTCCCTCTTGCAAGGAGGTGAAGACGAATTTTAAAAATACACACTTTAACAGCTGATAGCTCAATTGATGTTTCTTTCTTTCCAAGTTAAAACCCATTAGAATTAATAATGGCAGTCAGACTAAGCTTGAACAAAGGAAATTCATTCTAAAATGCTACTGGAAGTGTGAAAACGCAGTTGAAGTGCAAAGACAGTTTAGGAGGGAGTTTCAACAATCCACCAACGCGACTTACCATCACTCGAATTAGAGATAAGTTTGAAGCCGATGGAACTGTTCAGAATGTCCACAAGAAGCGTTCCGGAAGACCACGGACATCGACAAGCCCCACAAGCAAGAAAGAGTACTGGAACGTATCACCAAAGTCCAAGAAAATCTGTGCGGCAAGCGAGTCGTGAGGTAGGAATTTCAGAATCGTCTGTCCAACGCATTTTGAAGCGCTGTCAATGGAAAAGTTACATTCCAAGATTAGTCCATGCTATTAGAAGATGATCCGGACCGAAGAGTGGAGTATTGCGAGTGGTACTTGGCACGATGTGGATGTGGATTGGACGAAGGGGTTTCGTAGAATACCCTCCGCGTTCACCAGACCTCACACCCACTAGACTTTTTTTTATGGGGATACTTAAAAGACAAAGTCTACGCTATAAAACCTGCAACAGTCGCTGAATTGAGAGCAGCATTGAACGAGAATGCACACAAATACCAACGAAATGTTTCGTGATGTTTGCGATTCCATTGCTTCGCGTTATCAGCAGTGCCTGGACAGAACGGACGTCAGTTTGAAAACAGGCGTTGACAAAACAATTAAATAATGTCTGTAGATTCTATTACATTTTGAAAATGAAATGTATTTTAATAAACACTGCCTTTATAAGTATTTAAAGTGTGTATACATTTTTTTGGGACGCCCTGTATATATTATATATATATATATATATAATATATATATCAGCTTTTAACAGCCCTAAATCTGAAAATAATTTTAAAACAAAGCACTAATCCCTTCCATAATTTCGGTGGCGATAGAACGTCTGTATGACATGCTTTATTTCCTTACATGATACAGATGAAACATAATACAGAGTGAAACTCGAACGCGTAGGGGCGAACTGAGTTGCCAAGCCTTTCCCATACACTTCACAACTTCTAAGAATCCTAAAAGGGACCTTTCTTGTCAATACTTAAAACTTGATGCTCCTCTACCATACCGGTCGAGCAGTGGCCCCGCCTGCTCGACCCAGTTTGGTAGAGGAGCGAGTTTCAAGTATCGCTAAGAAAGTGTCCCGATTTTATGATTCTTAGAAACTGTGAGGGTGTGAAAGGCTTGGTAGCTCGGTTCGCCCCTACGCGTTCGAGTTTCACACTGCATCATGTTTCACCTGTATCATGTAAAGAAATAAAGCATGTCATACAGACGTTCTATCGCCACCGTAAATTATGGAAGGGATTAGTGCTTTGTTTTAAAATTATTTTCTGATTTAGGACTGTAAAAGCTGATATATATATATATATATATATATATATATATATATATATATATATATATATATATATATATATATCATCCAGGTAAGGTAATAACAGATGTCGCTGGACCATAAATTATGAAAGCGGCTAATGTGATAAGAATCCCTCCCACAATTTAAAAAATTCGTCTTCCAGTTTTAAGACATCTCTATATTTCAAGTAAACTATCATTTAGAATCGGGAAGCGTTGAAATAAGTAAGTACCTTATATAATTGTGCGTAGTGGAACTCATAAGCAAGGAATTGAAAGTGGAATTAATTATTTTTGAATTGAGCAGTGAGTGAAATTATTAATAAAGTGTTTTAATTCCTTTGGCCGTGAAATTATTAAATGAGATTCTTTGGGCTGTGAAGTGTTTTTGAAGTTTTTGTACAAAATAAATGAAGTGTTAATAAAGATTACATGAATTAAGGACTCTGGATAAACTTTCAAATAGTCTGGATGAGATAAAAAAAATACTTCACATAATTTGATGGAAATCTTAAGCAAGGAGTTGAAATGGATAAATTACATGAAGCATGGGACTCTGAAGTGAAGTTAATCGCTTTTTTAATTAAGCAATGAGTGAAATTATTAATAAAGTGTTTTAATTCTTTTGGTAGTGAAATTGTTAAATTAAATTCTTTGGGTGTGAAATTCTTTTGAAGGTTATTAAACAAATGTTTTTAAATTAAACGAGTTGATTTTCAGTCCTGGTGCATGATTCTTCGGGAGCATGTTGCACCGCATGTTTTTGTCTCCTCCCCAAGATAGCACTACTTACCTGTATCAGTCGTAATGAGTGTCCTACGTTCTCAGTCTTTCTTTACACAAACTGGAGCTAATTTAGTCCCCCCTCCTCGTTACTGAAGTATCATTGAGCCTTATCACCATTATTATAATTATTATTATTATTATTTATTACTTTTAAAGTATGTATTTTCTTACCATATAATTTTATTTTATTTATACCCCTTATATGATCCCCATTTTTATTTTACATATATATATACTCTTTTATATATTTTCTCTCTATACTCATATATATATATATATATATATATATATATATATATATATATACACACGCCCACGCACACATACATATATGTACATGTACATGTACATACATACATACATTTGATTAACTTTTTCTTCGATTTATATTTAGTCTATTTCATTCATGCGGCTAATATTATTCTGTTATGGCTTGGTGTAGGAGCGAGTTTGTTCATAGATGGACAGGTTAAAATGCTAGGTTAGTTTAGGCTAGGTTAGGTTTGGTGTTATGGTGGTACCGCTAAGCTAGGTTAGGTTTTATTATACCCGGTTAGGCTGCGTTAGGTTATATTATGCCCCGGCTAGGGTATGCATAGGTTAGGTTAGGTTAGGCTCGGATAGGTGACCCCGTCTCTAAGCCTGGCTTGGTGGAGTAGTGAGCTGCTCTCTTACACTCTTCGTCTGGCTTGTTGGAGGAGCGACCTGTTGTCTTACACGTTTCTTGAATACTTCCAGCATCTGTAATTTATATAAATCTTATGTTAGGCATTGTTTAGAATACTATCGCGCTTATCTCCACGGGTAAATAGATATCTTGTAACTCATCAAGAAACCCCCACATATCAGATCAGAAATAGGCCAAAGCATGTTATTCCTCAAATATAGATTGTATTCATCTCAAAAACTGCCCATTTTCAATGGATTAAAACTGTGGAATGATTTAAATGCTGATAAAAAATATTGTGAATGTAATTCGTTTAAAATCAAGTTGAAACCTCGACATATTTACCGTTTTGTTAAATGATTAATTAGTTTATCACTGTATTTTGTTAATAAAACGGAGATTATACCCGCTGGTGTTTGGTTCCGGTTTCTATGAGCGTATATGTGACAAACCCTTGCATAATTTCAATCACTAGATCAAACAATAACCATGAGTATTTGAATCTGACATTTCTCACGTCAGGTGATGTAGTGATGTGCGGAGAGGACTAACAATTAAATTTTGATTTCGGTATTGGTAAAATATAAAAATAGAATGTATATATATATATATATATATATATAATATATATATATTTATATACGGTTATACATTGCATCTGAACGGTAGAGTGGTTGGTGGGGGAGTGAGAAATATGTTTTGTTTTTAATAAGATTCAGTAATGCCTAAAGCTTGAGTGACAAATTGAATAAATACTCTAATAGTCAAGCTTCACAATTGTTTATGTCACTGTAAATTGTAAAACCAATGTATTCATTTTACTATTAATAAAGGTAAATAATTTTTGTAGACGGGGAGGCTATAATATCAGCGTTTGACATTCAATTTGAATCTTAACAATAAGTTAGGCTAGGTTAGGCCACATTAGGTTAGGTTATATTATGTCCCGGGAGAGGGAGAGAGAGAGAGAGAGAGAGAGAAGTTCTGTATGTCATTGTAAATTGTAATACCAATGTATTTATTTTACTATTAATAAAGTTAAATAATTTTTTAGACAGGGAGGTTATAATATCAGCGTTTGACATTCAATTTGAATCTTAACCCTTTAAGGACGAACGGTACAAATCGCTAACGTTTCAAATACACGCATTCATAACTTAACCCTACAAAATTCAGAGCTTAAAGGGTTAAACAATAAGTCAGGCTAGGATAGGCTACGCTAGGTTAGGTTGTATTATTTTCGGGAGAGAGACAGAGAGAGAAAGTTCTGCTTTGAAAATAATCAATATTGTTTCATCAATATTTATGGAGCTCATTGTGCATATGCTTAATACATCGCAGGTTGATTAATTTAGAAATAACTGAAGCTTGAAAATGTCGCAAATTAACGTATTTAAATTTCTCGACCGAGACGAAACACTGAAACATTTTTATTCATACGCGGATTTCCTGTGATAATCTGTGTTAATGAATTTGCTCTCATTTTTATGAGGGATTTAGTAACATTGGGGATTAAAACTGGACATCTGGAAGATCGTATCGGCTTATGTAATGAGAATATATATATAACTTTAAAAAAATTGTGGAAGTGAACCCAACACATTAACCCTTTGACCACGAACATATTTGTGGTGTTATGTCTAAATGCGTGTATTTGAAACGGTACGTATTCGACCCAGTCGGCGTTAGAGGGTTAGCCGTTGGGTATAGAAATACATCTCAATCTCAATCGCTGAAAAGACCCAAGTTTATCTATTACTTTCCGCTAAACTGATAGCATCACTGTTTGTAAAACACGTGTAAACAAATTTTATTTTTAATAAATAATGCTTAATCAGGCGTGTGTATATATAAATATATATACACAAACACACACACACATTAACATCAACTTGTTAATTCACGCATGGCTAGAGCGTTGCATTCCAATTTTCAGAACGAAGTTTAATATAATTGTGTGTGTATATATAAATATATATATATATATTTTTTTTTTTAAATACGTGATGAAGATCAAATACACTTGTTAGTCTCTCTTCACATGAAGGTCAAGCTGGTGTCCCACCACTAGGCATGGTTTGGTTGAGTCGTTCCTCCACCGGGATTCGAGACCAAGTGATGGTAGACGACGTGTAAATTACTCTTCCTTTTAAACGGTGGAAGGTAAAATGGTGGATGGAATTGTTTCTGGTTATATAGTTGCGCACTTTTTGTCCTAAACTCTGTAGTGATTTCAGATTTTTACAGATAATTGTAATTTTTACCAATGAATTCGTAGTTCGAAGCATTACACTCCACCTTAGACCCACGTTTTAACGGGGAAGTGCTTACACGAATTTTTAGATGAACTTTTTTCCGGAAATTTACATGTAAAGACTCACCTTTGCTTTCGGTACCAATTGTTCGAAGCTTTACGCCCCACCTCAGGCCCACTTTTAAACGGGGACGTGTATATATATGAGAGAAATAAACAGATAAACAGCATGATCGAGTGTTGCAATAACGGGGTCGTACCCCTACGAACAGTGGATAGATCTACTTTTAAACGGGGAAGTGTATATATATGAGAGAGATATAAGCTCCTGCGAAAAGAAGAATATTTATTGGATTTTTAATTCGAAATTATCTTTCGCTTCCGCAGAACACCGAAATTTTCAGAACGAAGATTATTTTAAATATTTCTATATTATTTTCCATAAATGTTTATACCCTTCTATTGTCCAGCTTTTAATTAGGCGAGCATTTTCGCAGTCAAATTTTTTTTTGCGCTGATTTTATAAGAAAGTAATAAAAAATATGTGTGTGTATATATGTATATATATATATATAGCACCAAAATTTTATATTTTTTATAGGTGTCCTGAGTGTTGTTTATTTTTTTCAGGACAAGACCGCGTATATTCCCCCGCTTGTATAGGAATGTATATTTATTTTCAATATATTTTGTGAAATTGGAATCAATAATTTGTCTAAATAAAGAGTGATATGGTGTTTTATTTAATTCTTTCGGGTGTGTATAAAAACGCTATTATTATTATTTAATTATACCAAATGGCTGGTTAGACCTTCTAGGTCAGTTGGCAGGTTAATCCAAGGCATGCCAGATGTCCCATTAGTGGAGAGACGTGAAAAGATTTGATCTTCGATCTTGTATTCGAGAGAGAGAGAGAGACTTTATTTTTAAGTGTAAACGAAGATATATATATATATATATATATATATATATATATGAAGGAATTATCGGGGTTTACAGTGATAGGTCTTTTAAGTTAACGGGAGGGTTAATCCAGGTCGTGTCAGATATCCCATTCGTGGCGAAGCGCTCTGTTTATCGTTTCTGTATTCGACCGAGAGAGAGAGGCAGAGAGAGGGAGAGAGAGAGTGGGAACGATGCAGGGATAGAGGGATATAGAGGATGGATGGAGGGAGAGAGAGAGAGAGAGAGAGAGAGAGAGAGAGAGAGAGAGAGAGAGAGAGAGAGAGAGAAAGAGAGATTTTATTTTTAAATGTGAACGAAGATATGTATGAAGGACTTAACGGGGTTTACATTGATATAAAATAATTTAAAACAATAATTATGAAAAATGGCAGAGGCTGAGTTAATACAGTTTGATGTGATTATTGTTCCTCGTTTTCCAAGATTTGCGACAAGATAAGCATTTTAAATTTAGCCTATCCAGCGTCAATCCATTTCAGTTCGCACGATATCGTATTTACAACATCACACATTTTTGTCATTCCTTCATGGGTAATTAAATATCCTTCCCTTTCAAGGCACCATAAACATATAGCTTCCAATATCACGAAATCTCTTCCCAGATATCCCATTCGTGGAGAAGCGCTTTGTTTATTGTTTCTGTATTCGACCGAGAGGGAAGAGAGAGAGAGAGAGAGAGAGAGAGAGAGAGAGAGAGAGAGAGAGAGAGAGAGAGAGAGTTACAAGGAGTTACAAGGAAAAGAAGTACCTCAAAAGGCCTTGCGGCCCATACCGAGGAGGTACCAATGACAACGGGTGCCAGGGAAAATTTTGTGAAAGTTTATTTTTCTTTCAACTATCCTAGCAGTAGTAGAAAACTGGATAGAAAAGTAGAAGGCTCTCTCCCCACCCTCCGCTCCCTCCCTGCCAGAGGCAGGTACGGAAAAAGGTTGAAGAAAATACCTTGACCCTGGAAAAGTAGCCAAGGAAATTTTACAGGAAAGTGGAGAATATAAATAGCTCTATATTTAGCTTGCTCACAGAGACACCGAGCAAGCGAACTCCTGCAGAGTTTTCTGAGGTTTTAATCTTAAACTATTGTGTTCAGTACTTTGTCTAGCCTATTTGTAAACAGATTTACACTTTCACTGGAAACAACCTCTGAGGGAAGTTGGTTCCAGATATTAACTATTTTATAGGAAAGAAATTTCCGCAGACTGAGGTCCTAAATGTCTTTACACACTCAAATAGTGTGCAAGATTTCGTCTAACCTTTTCTTGAACTGATCCACAGAGGAACTGTTCACAACTTCCGAAGGTAACCTGTTCCATGTGTCACAGATCTTATACGTAAAGTAATTCCCACACACACTAGTGAGAGAGAGATGGAAGGACGGAGGGATAGAGGGATGGTTGGAGGTAGAGAGAGAGAGAGAGATGGATGGATAGAGAGAGAGAGAGAGAGAGAGAGAGAGAGAGAGATGGATGGATAGAGAGAGAGAGAGGGAGAGAGAGAGAGTTACATGGAAAAGAAGTACCTCAAAAGGCCTTGCAGAGAAGGTACCAATGACAACGGTTGCCAGGGAAAATTTTCTACACACTCAAATAGTGTGCAAGATTTGGTGTAACCTTTTCTTGAAATGATCCACAGAGGAACTGTTCACAACTTCTGAAGGTAACCTGTTCCACGTGTCACAGATCTTATAGGTAAAGTAATTCCCACACACTAGTCCTAAACCGTTTCAAATCCAACTTCCAACCATTGTTGCGAGTTGGGTTATGATTTAAACTAAACATGCTTCTAAATCGACATCGTTGAACCCGTGTAAGAACTTGAAAACCTCGATGAGTTGACCGCGCAGCCTTCAAGTTTCCAGCGAAAACAAGTTCAGGGCGCGTAACCGTCGATTGTAGCCTAAATGCCTAACGGAAGGGATTAACTTTGTGGCCCTCGCCTGCACTCGCTCCAGCCTCTCAATATCTTTCTTGAGAGTGGGCGATCAGAACTGCACAGCATACTCCAGGTGCGGCCGAACCAGGGAATTGTACAGAGAGAGCACAATCTCCTTGTTCCGAAACTGAAATTGCCTCCTGATATAACCCAACAGCTTCTGGGCTTCCTTTTCCACCTCTACGCACTGTTTGGTAAATTTAAGGTCGCTGCTAATTAGCACACCCAAGTCCTTTTCCAAATCAGTCGCCTCAATATTACTCCCCAACATCGAAAAGTCCGACTTGGGATTGGCGTAGCCAATGTGCATCACTTTACATTTACCCAAGTTAAACGGCATTTGCCATTTTTCGGACCACTCTCCTATCCTACCTAGGTCCGCACGCAGTTGCTCGATTGCTTCGGCTTCCCAACATTGGCCCCAAGCTTGGTGTCATCAGCGAATTTGGCGATCCGACTGACGATGCCACCGTCGATATCATTTATGTAAATGATAAACAACAGTGGCCCCAAAACGGAACAGTGAGGAACCCCACTAGTGACCGAGGCCCAACCCGAACTAGCCCATTTAATTACAACCCTCTGCCGCCTATTCTTCAGCCAGTTTTCAGTCCACCTACCTACTTCCCCACCGATACCCAGCGCGCGGACTTTCGCCATTAGCCGGTGGTGAGGTACCTTATCAAAGGCTTTCTGAAAGTCGAGATAAAGTATATCAATCGCCCTGCTCTTATCATACTCACCCAACATGACGTGGAAAAACTCGAGCAAGTTGGTGAGACATGACCTATGCCGTCTAAACCCATGTTGAGAGTCCCCAAGCAGCTTGTAGGAATCCAAATGGTCAACGATCCTATCGGCTATTATCCCCTCTAATAATTTACCTACAACTGAAGTGAGACTAATGGGACGATAGTTCCCTGGACTTTCGTGATCCCCTTTCTTAAAGATAGGGGTCACGTTGGCTTCCCTCCAGTCACCAGGCACCTGGCCCGTCTCCAACGATTTGTTGAAGACAATAGCCAGGTGGGGAGCCACCTGGTCGCGCACCTCCCGCAACATTCTGGGAGAAACTGGTCTGGCCCAGGAGCCTTAAACGCGCTCAGTTTGTCTATTCTATCGGCAACGACTGTCGCAGTACATCGAACACTATCCAGGCCAGCACCTTCGTGCTTCACGCCTGGCTCGGGGATGACGCGGGTGTCCTCACTGGTGAACACTCCCGCAAAGTACTCATTAAGCACATTAGCGATGTCCGCGTCGGAGGTCCGCAGAACGCCGCCGCTTCATGCTTCTAATGGGCTTTCTACTATTAACATAACTGAGAGAGAGAGAGAGATGGATGGAGGGAGAGAGGGAGAGAGGGAGAGAGAGAGAGAGAAAGAGAGAGAGAGAGAGAAAGAAAGAGGGAGAGGGATGGATGGAGAGAGAGAGGGAGAGGGAGAGAGAGATTTTATTTTTAAATGTGAACGAAGATATATATGAAGGACTTAACGGGGTTTACATTGATATAAAATAATTTAAAAGAATAATTATGAGAAATGGCAGAGGCTGAGTTAATACAGTTTGATGTGATTATTGTTTTCAGTTTTCCAAGATTTGCGACAAGATATGCATTCGTATTTAACAACATCACACATCTTTGTCATTCATTTATGGGTAATTAAATATCCTTCCCTTTCAAGGCACCATAAACATATAACTTCCAATATCACGAAATCCCTTCCCAGATATCCCATTCGTGGTGAAGCGCTCTGTTTATCGTTTCTCTATTCGACCGAGAGAGAGAGAGAGAGAGAGAGAGAGAGAGAGAGAGAGAGAGAGAGGGAAGGATGGAGGGATAGAGGGATTGGTGGAGAGAGAGAGAGAGAGAGAGAGAGAGAGATTTTATTTTCTAAATGTGAACGAAGATATATATATATATATATATATATATATATATGAGGGACTTAACGGGATTTACATTGATATAAAATAATTTAAAAGAATAAATATGAGAAATGGCAGAGGCTGTGTTAATACAGTTTGATGTGATTATAAATTTTGTGTACATTTCTTGTACTAATTTTCAGAATTTTTAGATGAACTTTTTTCCGGAAATTTACATATATAGACTCACTTTTGCTTTCCGTACGATTTATTCGAAGCTTTACGCCCCACCTTAGATCCACTTTTAAAAGGGGACGGGTATATATGAGAGAATAGTCAGCATGATCGAGTTTTTCAATAACGGGGTCCTACCCCTACGAACCGTGGATAGACTACTTTAAACGGGGAAGTGTACATATATTAGAGAGAGAATAAACAATGTTCGAGTGTTGCTATAACGGGGTCCTGCCCCTACGAACCGTTGAACGATGCACCGAAGATAAATATAACTATATATCTATATACTATGAGAAAAGTTCAATTTTTTTTCTGATGATTAGGGCTCCCTGGGTATCTTAGCCGCGCCAGGTCTCGAACCCAATTTTTTCTTTTTCTTTTTCTGATCATTAGGGCGCCCTGAGTATCTTAGCGGCGCCGGGTCTCGAACCCAATTTTTTCTTTTTCTTTTTTCTGATCATTAGGGCGCCCTGGGTATCTTAGCCGCGCCGGGTCTCTAACCCAATTTTTTCTTTTTTCTTTTTTCTGA